>VZRI01006495.1:6722-41528 GCA_013397515.1 Upupa epops | reverse complement strand
GCCAGGCCCTAACTACCACAGAGGTAGGAAAGATCAAGAGGTCATACTCTTGCATCAAAACAGATAAAGAATTCTTCACATTCCTCAAGGGGCATTCCTGCCCTTTACCTGGGAGGACTTTTAATGGGAATGAAGCATTCATTGGTGTAGAAAAGCTCAGACATAGCACAATGAACATACCTACAAACACCAATGTGGAAAGATTATTGTTAGACTGCAAAAGCTTCAAGTTAGGGCATATATAGCTGCCTTGTATGCAACTACAATGCAGTTAGACACTGCCTGATGATATCCTCTTTCTAATCCATTTCTGGTAATAAACCCACATAAAATAATAGTGAACATTCTCAGTAGAACACTGGCCTCAGGTATTGTAAGTTTGAATGGTGAAGAAGGTAAGGTAAGGACTAGCAGACAGTAAGGAAGTTGCTTCTTGGTTCAGGGCTGACATACAGAGTTCCTGTGTGTGGTTAATTCACTTAAAATCACATTAACCCCAGTTGCCCTGGGGATTGTCTGATTGCCATTTGTTTATTTTTTTGTCTCTCTGTGCTGTTTATAAGAACCTGCAGAGGTATCAAAACTCTACAGGGATGATGGAAACAACAGAGATCATTGATACGAAACAGCTCCTTGAGTAGTGTGTTGAAGTAATATTTTCACAAGAATATTTATTTGGCCAAATCTGCTCTGATCTTCAATCTGAATTCAAAAGGCAACTTCTTAACACATGATTATTCCCTTCACCAAAACACAGCATTCTTAATCTGGTGGGGCTTTTACCAATTAAACACTTTTTAATATCTTTCCTTCATTTCTGAGTTTTTTTACACCATTCACCTATTATGGAAAACTTTGTCCTGGCTGATTGAAATTTAATACAACTGTAAGAAATTATGGGTTTATTACTCTAAAAAATGTTTTGATTAATAAAAGTAATTTTCAAGTATCAGGATTCAGATTAAATCACAGCTAATAAACACTTTGTTTGCTTTCTGAGAGTGATAGAAATGGATGTTCCCTAAAAGGCCAGGACAGCCAAAGGTATCACTTTCTTATGTAGAAACGTCTGGGGTTTCAAGTTGTCCTTCAAGTTGTCTGTTTCCTCCTTTTTTAATTCCATGTAGCATAAACAAAAATAAATAAATAAACAAACAAACTTTCTTAAACCTTTCTACTCAAAACAGGCACTTTCTAATTGTTCCTCACATTGTGGTCATTTGCAAAGGCAGAGGACACTTTGATCCTTCCTAGCTCAGTTTATTTCAGAAGCAGTAAAACACAAGTTCATGTGAGCCAGGCAACTTCCTGGTGTGATCATTCTCTTTTGATTTGCACTGAATCATAGAATCATAGACTGGCCCAGGTTGCAAGGAACCTCCAAAGGGCATTTAGTCCCACCTCCCTTCAGTGAGCACCGACAGCCTCAACTAGAGGTTGCAAGAAACTTGTCCAGCCTCACTTTGAATAGCTCCAGGGATAGGACCTCAGCTACCTCCCTGGGCAACCTGTTCCAGTGTTCAACCCCCCTCCAGCTAACAAACTTCTTCCTAACAGCCCACTGCAATCTGCCCTTCTCTAATGTGAAACCATTGCCCCTCATCCTGTCACTCAGGCTTTTGTAAACAGTCCCTTTGCAACCTTCTTGTAGCTTCCTGTACTGGAAGCAACTGGAACATAACTATTAGGTCCCTCTGGACCCTTCTGTTCTCTAGACTGAACAACCTCACCACCTTCAGCCTGTCCTCATAGCAGAGGGGCTTCAGCCTCCTGAAAATTTTTGTGGCCTTCTGTGGACCCGTTCCATCAGGTCCATGTCTTTCCTGTAGTGAGGGCTCCAGAACTGGATGCAGGGGCCCAGGTGAGGTGTCACCAGGGCTGAAACCCCTCTCTCTATCTGCTGGCCATGCTTGCTTTTCATGCTGCCCAGGATGCAGTTGGGAAATTCAACTGAAACCACTGCATCATAGATGATGTTCTGACCTTTAAATCCTAATTATAAAATAAGAATCTTAAAAACCTTCAACTGCGAAAGATGGTAAAAGAAGGGTTACAATTCACAGCTTACATTCTGTTTGCACTACAATGAAAATTGTCATTAGCAGTTCCCAGGTGGGTCTTCCATGCCACCACAGATGAGTGTCTGCACACATATTTCTTCACAAATAAACCAGCAATTTGGTTTGCTCTTGTCAAGGGACGAGTCGTCGTCAACATCTCCAGTTGTCTGCAGCACTCAGGGTCAAACAGGCAATAGACTGAGGTGCAGTGATGGCTTTTCTGGAGAAAGGAAGGAACACGAGATTAGTGATGCACTTGCTATTACTGAACACAGAGGATGAGGCAACACAGGAATGAGACAGGACAGCTGTTATTACATGGAGTACAGGTAGTAATTGGAACAGAATGAACAATAAACACTGTCAGCAAGCCAACTACAGTTGTGGAAGCTCGTGCCTTGCTGACAGTAATAGTGATGATTTGTGTACACAATGTTGAGAATAAGAAATACAACTAAAAGAGAAATCTTGATGAATGGCTTTTGACACTGATTTTGAAATTATTGCAGAGAGATTTCTTCTCCAAAATGGCAAATGGACTAGCATATTAATCAGATAGAGTACCGACACAAAGTGTTCACTGCAAGCCTCTGGATCTGTTAGATGCCGTTTTCTTCTGTTCCTTAGGTCATTGTTAAGGATATTAGGACTAACATCCTAATGATATTATTTTGTTACTATAATTTTTTCATTAAAAAACCACAACAGAGCAAGTTTACAGATGTATGAGATGTAACAGCATTTTCAACAGCTAAAATAGTGGAATTAACATCTGCAGTTCAAGTAGACCAAAAACCAGATGTTGGGGATTTTTTCTTGTGGTTTAATTGCATTTTTTTCCAATCCAAAATAGCATTACAATAACTGTGAAATATTACTTGAAGCTAAACTCTTGGAAACGTCAATTCTATAACTTCTTTTTCCCCTGAAAATTGGAAGTGAAGAAATCATGAGTCAGAGTTGCATTTCCCTATGCAATGTGGTCAGAATCACCCTTCCCATGGCCATTTGCTTTGGACAAAAAGGTGTTTTCCTAGAGGAGAATTTTTGCACTGTGACTATATCAGTTTAAGAGATTTTGGAAATGTTGCAAGAATTCAGTGCTTACTGGGAGCTTGGGGAGGGTTTGTCTATGTTCTGCTTACCCTGTTGAGTATTTTCCTCAGCAGCTACCTCAGTTCAGAGTTAAAGACAGAGTGTTGGCCTGCTTGGACAGCTGGTGATCTGCTGGCAGAATTTTGTGCAGCTGATTTGAAAGGATGAAGTTTTCTTGGGAAGGTTTAGTTCAGCTCACTTATCTGGTCTTTGCACTAGGTCTTGCACAGATTTTAAGCCAAATTCAACATTTTCTGTAGGTTTCTAAACTACAACTATCTTCCACAATCAAATCTCTGTTAATGACATGAGCTATAGTATGAGTATATGGAGCCCTATTATTTTTTTCTGTTCAAAATCAAATTTCTCCGGATGGGTGGGGATTGTCTATGATTAGGTAGTACTGAGTGTGTTTGCATTGTGAGTGATCATGGCAGAAAGCATTTTATAAAGAGAAAATATTTAGTTCTGTTTACAGAAGACAATTAGACTGTTACTGACTAGAAAATTACTCTCCCTATGTTCTCTTGATCAAAAATTCTTTCCCACATTTTTTCATTTGGGAACTTCCTTAGCAGAATCTGTGTCATAATAAAACACAATTTAAAATTTGTTTCTGGTGGCTCTGGGTTCAATTTATGATCCGATTCCGACTTCTAACTAGTATCAAGTAAGTCAAGCAGTAGAGAGGGAATGTAAACATGTTCTTCTTGCAAGCTAATCCACAGAGAAGAAAGAGACATACATGCTTTATTGCCAGGAGCTGTGCCTTGCATCTGTACTGAGCAAATAACTGAAGCCTACAGATAGGACCATTCTTCTATAAAGTAAATAAAAGTGAACATTAAACTAGAATAATGTTATTTTTTTTTAAAGTGGATGGTTAGTACTTAATCAGACTTTTCATTTATAATACCTATTTAAAATGTGCATTTATATTATATTTAATTTATCTCCTGCTTGCATGCATGTAATGATCTAGTGCTTAGTAATAGTGTGACCCAGTAGTTAGTAGCAGGAGGTAGAAGAAAAGAAGAGCAAACAAACCATAATGTTTTATAAGAACCACCACTCTGCAATTGACTGTAAATTAACACAGGATGAAATTGGAAAAAGTAGAGAGAAGTATGCACTCACAGCTTACACGAATATAGCTGTCTGTGACTCATCCCTTAATCCTAGCAGATGTTTGAGACAGGCTTTGCAGAGAGGTAACACAAGGACACTACACTTCCAAAACCGATGCTGCGATACTTTCTAAAAGTTTTGTGCACCCTGTAATGGCAGCAGATGCTGCTGAGAGACATGATCCTCAACAGGGAAAGGAAAAAAGCCAGGTAAACATTTGAGCTGTGTTTCCTTTCACAGAAAGTATCTCAGGAGGGTCCAGTACTGTAGTGACAAGTGTGAAGATTTGGGTTTGAATCACCCAAAGAATGGCAGCAGCATAACTTGGAAAAACTTGTGAAAGAACTGGTGGAAGTTATATTCCAGATGTTCCACAAGTTAGGCTTTACGTTGTTCCACACAATGAGGGCACAATTACTGCTAATGTTAGATTTTCAATTGTCAGGTGACTGGGATTGCTCAGTATGAGTAGTAAGACATCAGCTTCTAGTAATCCTAGTGCTCTCAAGATCAGTGTGTCACTGTGACAGTTATGGTGTTGCCCTGGAATGGTTAATCATATAAATTAGTGAGACTAGTAAAAATGATTCCTTTTATGATTACTTACCCTTACTTTGTCAGTATGCTTGACTGTGTAGTCCCCATAACTGAAAACTATGGAGTTATTCAGATGTTTCATTCATCAGCTTGAATGTTTTTGAAGGTGAACTGTAGTGATAGGTACCTGGGTGCGAGGGTCCTGTAAACTTAACAGTTCAATCTCCAGAGTTCGGGGCTGTATAGCTGTATTCACTGCAGAACAGATCTTGCATTGTGTTCTGTGGACAAATTGTGTTAATACTATGACAAATGCTGTTGAGCTGAGGTAGAGATAAAGGAATGAACGAAGTAAGAATCTCCATATCTTTTCTATTCTGCATCTCACTGAACTGGAAGAATCTGCTGTAGCAAGAAGATGTGCTTAGGGGTACGGGACTAAGCATGTGGTATCATCATTGCAGTAATTACTCATCAGTTATGAATGTAGATGTTCAATCTTCTATTCATAGCTGTGCCATTGAGTTGCTGTGCATTAATATCTCAACCCTTTCCTTCTGCATCTCCATTTTTTACAATATAATTACTATCTGTAACAAAATATTATGAGATCATTTAAAAAATGAGGTGTGTAAGGTGCAAAATGCTACTGCAGCTCTCAGTAAACTGGATCCATAGCAAACAGTATGAAACATGCCTTAGAGAATCCTAATTAATTTAGAAGCACAGTAAACAAATGGCTTGTCACTTTCAGTTTATATAAGTATAAAAAAAAAAGTGGAGGTTGGGGTTAGAAACACTTGCAAGAACATATGCTTAACAAACCACAGTAAGCAGAACAAACCAGAGAAGTCTGAACAGAAGCAGAGATAACCCTGGCACCATCAGCAGATTGTATGGCTGTGATCCAGAATGCAAAGTGGAGATTGTTCAAACAAGTCATTCATATATTTAATTAACTATGGCAAAGTGTTCCGATTGTGAGAGGTTATTTTAATATTGCACAAATGCCACACTAACCACATGCTCACCCCTGTTCTTCTGGAGATAACAGCAAAACTCCCAGTGACTTAAACAGGAGCAAGACAAGACACTGAATATTGAAAATCAGGGGTTATATTGGGTGCCATTAAATCCTAAAATCTGTGAAAACAGCAGACTGAAGAGAGCAGAACATGTGCTATTTTAATAGAAATGTTGGCAATGTATTATCCTTCTATGCCCTGAACTCTTAATAGAAACATTTGGGAATCTACTTAAGTACCTTTTCCATCTTTAGATGTGTGTATATGTACATCTGTGTAGAATTGGATCAGTTGTTTACAATCTATGAGCACACAAATACAGGTACTGAGGGGGAGGCCATCATGTGTTTGGTCCTTGTTCTGACAATCAGCCCCAACTAGGGATAATAACAGCCCATAGGAACACTGCTGCCTCTCATGCCCTTGGAGAGGGGACAGGAGGCCATCTTGGTTGGTTGGTTGGTTGGTCAGTTGGTTGGTTTCAATGTGATGCAGAGATGGGACTGAGAAGAAGGCCAGGTCTCAGTGGACATCATGGTTCCCAGTAAATTCAGCTAGACTCAAGCTGGATTCAGGGGTAGTGGGGCTGGCACTGGCAGTATGAATGGTACAAGGCAAATCAGAACAAGCCAAACCTCTTTAGTCCAGAGTGCCATTTTGCAACCCATTAGAGCCAGTCTCTGTACTCCCACCAAAAGGACACTTGCACAGCTGGGCTTTCCTGCCATTTGCCCTGCTCTGGCAGACTCCTGTTCATGCAGATGTTCAGGTGGATCTGCACATCAGTAAGGCTGAGCGCTAACCTACAGCACCAAAACATGAGTTTTGAGCCCTCTAATGTAGTTTCTGCAGTGCCAGTAGGAGGGAACAAGAGGGTGCACAGGACAGCAGTACCAGTGATTTTTGGAGGCTGTTTTGCTTAAACTAGTTAGAAAACCTTGCTGCCAGTGTGGCTATATCTCTCTCCACTGCTAGGAGCAGACAGCAGGACATGAAGAGAAGACAGTGGCAGCTCCAGCAGGTAAGAGGCCAAAGGTTGGGCAAGAAGAGTCAAGTGCTGATCTGTGAAACTGCTCATTTTCTGAGGCAAAGGTGCAGTGGTGAAAATATTGGAAAGTGTTGGTCTAGAAAGTTCCTTTAAGTCATGAGGCTAAATGTCAACTACATTTTTAAACTTGTAGACAGGGAAGATAGATTTGGAAATCCTAGCCATGTTTAAGTGTTGTATGCCATGTCTCCCTCTGCAAGTAAGGATTTAGTTGCCTAATTTAAATTATCTAAAGCCAGCAAATAAGAAAGACGTTGTCATACTTCTTTTTCATCTGAAAAAAATGACAATCAGATTTGTCTTTTCCTTGATCAGAAACAAGTAGGATTTTTAAGGAATGGCTTACATTTCTTGATTTCCGAGGTAAAAGGTAAAACTTATATTTCTGTCTTAATTTGAGTGCAAAACTATGTGATATGTTTAAGACTTGAAATAACTGCATTGATATCCTGCCTTTCAAGATTTATGGTTACTGGAGACAGCCACCCCCAGAAGCAGGATGATGTATGTGTGGTTACATATAAATCTGTGTGCAAATTCATTATTAGTAGCATTTTTTAAATGACTGGACAAGACTAATGTGTAAATTTGCCAGACCAAATTCATGAATGTTCTCTTTCAAAGGCAGTGTTCACAGTCTCTAACTCCATCAGAGAATGAGTCTGAATTTTTATATTCCAGATTAGGTAAATAGGAATGAGAGACAGCCCAAATTACAGAGGCTGGCTTGAATGGTAGAGAGGGAACCTGAGAGGTGAGCATCACCAAACATCACGAAAAGCCGTGGAACTCTCACACACAGTTCTTGCTCAGATTGATAATAGCATTCACCCCTTCCAGAAACATGGAGTCATATAATCAGAAAATGGGTTGAGTTGGAAGGGACCTCCAATGGTCATCTAGTCAAACCCCCCTGCAATGAGCAGGGACATGACTACCAAAACCACTCTTTTAGGATGCAGAACGTTGATTTCAAAAAGGATGGCAAGTAAACCCCAGTCATAATACCAGACGTTAGGTACTGGCCAGGAAGGCATGGACTACTTCTGTTTGCTGTTTTGAAAAGAAATAGCTTATTTCTTGCTTTAACAACAAACTTGGGTAGGAAATATTTCTGCTTGGGTTTTCTTACAGACTTTGGTTTAGCCACCAAACTGAAGAACCAATTATTTGTACATCAGTCATCACCATTACAGGAATAGAAGTATCACATTTTATAAGAAGATGATAATATTTTCTGTCTGGCTCATTAAAAAATGGAAAAAGGCAGTAGGAAGAAGAACACAGTTCCTTGAAGGTCTAGAATGTTGCAGAAATTACTGGCAGCAGGGAACTTGCCAGCAGAGTGGTGCAGGGGACTTTCAGATGACTCCAAGGATGAGAAGCTTGCAACAGCACAGCAAACTGGATGAGCTTGTTTGCTTCAATTAACATACAGGAGGTCAACATGAGAGTAATTACACAGAATCACAGAATTACTGAGGCTGGAAAAGCCCTCTGACATTATCAAGCCAAGCCCAGCCCATGACCTAGCATCACCACATTGGCCAGACTAGGACACTAAGGGCCGCACCCAGTCATTCCTTAAACACCTCCAGGGATGGGGACTCCACCATTGCCCTGGGCTGTCCATTCCAATGTCTGTTCACCCTCTCCATGCACAAGTATCCAGGAAATAATCACCAAGTGTGCAGTGTCTAACCACCTTTTACTACCTGCACAAATATCCAGGGAATAAAGAGTGAATTGGGAAGAACTGTTTCAGCAGAAGGATGCTGATAGCATTGAGACAGTTATCATCAGGCTTGAAGAAAAGCAGGACAGAAACTACACAATTTTGACCATCAGGCTGATAATTTCTGGTCTAGTTTTTCAGATGGAGTGGTGAGAATAAGCAGATTAGTTTTGTGCAGAAATTCATAACAATCTTATGTAACATGAACATCTGTAATAATCTGGGAGTGGTCATGATGACCACTCTATTAATGAGTTTATTTTGCATCAGATCTTTGAATTTGTGTAAAACACCTGTAAATGTACAGAGCAGATTCTGTGTGTGTAAAATAGTAATTGAACCAGTATCAATCAACAGATTCAATAGCCACTGCATATTATTTGCTTTCATCCCAGTGGATTAAGTGTAGCTATTTTAAATCTTATTTCTGCTGTATTTGAACATATACATGTATGTCTAGACCTCTATATTACCATATTCCTAAACACCAAAATCCTACACTATTTTCTGCGTATCACCCACTAGGTAGATTTCCCAGAGCAAATGCTGTCACCTACTCAGCTTTGTAGGCTTCTTTTTAGCTGCAACTATTTAAAAAGAATACTTTTTTATTTCTCAAACTTTGGTATTGCCAACCTTACGTAGCTCTTACAAATGGTTTTGCTAGAAATGAATAAACACTGTAATCTTACCCAGGCACATCAAATGATGGATGGGAGTCAGAAAGATTCATTCTACAGAAGGCACTAACATGTTACCTGAGGGTATGTAGATATTCTCAAAATCAGTGTCGGTACATGTAAGGATTAAAATCATAATCCAGATGTGCTAAATTAGTCCAAGCTTTATTAAGCAGTGATAAACACCGAAGATTGTAATGGTCATTAGAAGGGGATTGCCACATATACAGATTCTATTACCCCTCCTTTGAAAGTGACCATGAATATTCCAGAGACAGGTAACATGACTGATGGGTTTCTAACCCCAGGCAAAGTTTCAGGACCAATGATTCCCTGGAAACTAGGGATTATAGAATTTGTTGTCCTCTGCTAGGGTGGAGTGGGAGGGTGAATGTGCAATGGAATTGAGTTGTGTGTACTTAATGGAATTTCCTGCCGTATCTTATGAGCATTGTTGATTCAGGTTGGGATTATGTGTATCTGATGCTCAGACCACATAAATAATCATAATTCTGAGACTCTCTTGCCATTATAAGTAGATGTTTAGAAAAGCTTTATTTGTCTGCTTGAAAAAATCACCAACTTCAAGCACAGGGCAGGCATGTGCCTTTCTGTACCTTATGTAGGACTGTTGGGCAGGATCTGTCTGAAGAGAATGGCAAAGCACAGTGTGTGAGGACACATTGTTTATATGTATTTAAAGGTTATCACATCCTATTCACTATATGAATAGCCCCAGCTGACATTTTCTGTCTCTTCTCAAGCGATGCATGTCTTGTTCATTGTGCTGTACCGAGTCAGCTGTCAGGCTCTGCATCAGGGGACCAAAAGCTATTTTCTTTCACTGTTTTGTTTCCACTTCAACTAAAAATCTCTGAATCTTATGATTTCTTTGCAATACAAAAACTAATACACAACCAGGGATAGCAACTTCTAGCAGATGAGGAAATTCTGCAGTACTTTATCGCATGTTTCAACCATACCATACAGAATGGCAAATAAAGAAGGAAATTGGGATCGAGGAACAGGGGCTTATTTTAAAAACTCTATTGTTAGTAAACAATGGCTGTTACCCAATTCTTATTGAACTTAATTAAAATTATGAAGACATTTTAAAAGGAAAGATGAAAGCATGTCTGATTTTATGTTCATGTTGTTGCTACTCTAGACTTGTCCAACTCATTCTTGATGCACACAAGTCACACAATGGGCACATCACATACTGGGGAGTGACAGTGGGACTAGATGGTCTCAGTGCTGTTTTAGACCCTCCCCTGCATGCACTGTTTCAAGGTACATGGCAATGGGAAAAAAACCTGCAATTAAACTCACATTCTAAGAATTCCTTTACTGAGCAAAGACTTTAGTTTTTCACATAGAAGTGCCAACCAGGAAAAACTAAGTGTCTTGTTTATGTATTGAATGTCTACTAAACAGCTGATGGATACAAATCTAATAGAAATACTTAATATTTCTAATTTAATAAAATTAAAAGGAATTCTGTAGGCAAATTTAATCAATAGATGGTATAAAACTTAAGTGAAAACAATTTGCAGAGCAATTTCAGGATTTTTCAAGTTTATATTGATTTTTTACAATTAGTAATTATTTTGTACTCACAGAACAAGCAATATAGATTTCTGTATTGGTCTTTCCCCATGCATTTGCTTTGCTTAAAGAAGTGATGTATTTTTATTAACATAAAGCTAAGAGCATTTATGTTACCAAAAAAACTTTTCCTAGTTTAGATAAAACTACATTCTGAAGACTTTTTGCTTTTCTCAAGCCTGGAACTAAATGAAAATTCCTCTTTCTTTCTTTTTTTTCCATGGCCAGAGTTGAGCTCAGTGTGTGTAGTTGTGGACATACAGAATATTCTTTTTCAGGTAGAGATCCTAACGTAGTAGCTGAATTCTTAATGCCTTTCCTCGTTTCAGTAGCTTTAGTTCCAAATCCTTCAGAATTTGATCTATCCACAAGTGCGGCAGCTTTTCTCTGTTTGTCTAATGAGTACATCAGGACTAGCACCACGTGCCAGATCAAACAGCTATAAAATAACTGCTTTGTTCAAAAGGGGAATTTTATCTATCCCTTTTTTACAGCATTTCTGTTTTAACACAAAGGGAGTGATAGGAATCTCCAGTTTTAATGAATAGAAAGGAGATGTTAGGTGACTGAAAAAAAAAAATAGGCACTGCAAAGGAACTTTGGCAGAAGTCCCCTAGAGCTTTTATTGTAATAGAGCATGTTGCATTTAGCGCTGTTTGGAGAGGTGTATGCATTTCCAGGTAGCTTTTCAAAGTTGTGTTTAGGAAAATATTCAGTAAGCCTATTAGCTGCTGAGTAAAAATCCAAGCTATTTGCTGCAAGCTGGATAAGCACAAATGAGAGAGTGTCTTATTAATACATAAATTATCTTCTTTGTATTTAATCTGTGAAGAAATAAAAAATAGCTCAGTAGATTTAAACATTCTTTGAAAAGATCTTTTTTCTTTCTAACATTCATTAAGTCAATGTTGAGAATTTCTAAGCACACCTAATTCCATGAGATAGCAGGGGCACCTCAGTCCTCATTGGCTTTGCCAGGAGTACTCCTGCAATAATTGTTTTCTCCATGTGAAGGATCCAGAATCCTCCTAAAAGATTTCAGAGAGTAATAATACAAAAGGTTATAAAATCAAAGAGTGTTACTATAAATGCACTTGATTTCTAGAACACAAAAGACACCGTCATGGGATTCAGCTTAAGTTCTGAAAAGGTACCTCTGCATTTCTATTTCTGCACTGATTTTAGACAAAGCAAGTTGGTTAGGCTGGGATGTGAATGGAACAGACACACACATGCCCTGAGTTATCACCTCAGACAAAAAATACATCTTTAGACAGTCCCTTTCGTGGAGATAAAAAGTGGAAAAGCAGGAGGGCAGTTGTTCTGAAATGAGAAAGGAGAAGGCAACTGATTGGCCTGATTAAGCAGCCTCCTGAATTCTCATTTTCCTAATGGGCATGATGAAAGCACATTTTGTGTTGAGTCGTGTTTTGGCTCAATCTGCCATGAACCTACTTGAATCTAGGATTATGCCCACATTATTCATATTGCCAAAAATATCAAAACAGGAACAAAGGGAAAGCTAACCTTGAATTTTCAGCATGTATTTCAGTCCTTGTAAACAAGTTACCATGGAGATAGAAACCATGTGAACTACCGCCTTCCTCTTAACTGCTCTAGACCAACTGCTCTTTGGACCAACAAGAAAATGTCACATGGCACTGGTGCCATTTGTGACCAAAAAATGTACTTCAAATGCCCCACTTAAGCATTTCCCTGGCATGCTACCAAGTGAAAGCTTAGAAATTGCTTAAAAGCATCAAATTGCTTAAAAATAGGTGAGAGAAGTGAGAAGTCAAACTTTACCTGTTTCACTTTTCCAAAATAAATCATATTTTAGCAGAAAAGATGCAAGGTCATTCTGCCTGTCGTGCTAGCAAAATCAAAGTCTGCAAAGACATCCTGATTGCCATTTTAAATAGTTTTCACTAGGAAATGGTTTCAAAGAAGCTGGATTTGTGACACAAAGAGAGTTCTTAAAACAAAAAGGAACAAAAATATGCTTGTCATTGATTTTGTTGTTCTTGTTCTTATATTTTGAATAGAGCTGCAATTGTCATGTCAGAAATAAAAATCAGCCATCATACTTACTTATCTTCTGTAGATGGAAAAGGATAAATGCAGAGGAATTCATAGTTGTTCCTCACCCTCAGATTTTCAGGGCTTCTCTTTTCTTCTTCAAGAAAGCCTTTTGTTTGCTATCTCTGTAGATTTATTGTTAAAACCACAAGTCCTGATCATCATCATCAATAATCGTCTATCTACACAACTGCTAATTGCTTCAAATCAGTTTACTTCTTTATATCCTGTGGATAAAAAGAAAAAGCATAGTCACCTCCTAAGACAACAGCTATGGCACAAGAAGCCTGTAAGTAAAACCATGTGTTAAAGCTGGGACAGATTCTAATATTGTAGTCATTAGTGCAAATAAATTGTAATAACATAACAGTTCTACTCTAGTCTCTAATTTTCCTTTTGTTATTCCAGTTTGAAATCAATATTTCCTCTCACAACACTGAAGGAAATAAATTGAAACTTCTGTGGAATGCCCTGGGATTTTGTTGCTCTGCCTGATAATGTCCATACTTGAGGAGGGAAATTGTCTTTTAATCCATAATTTTTTCTTTTACCTTGCTCTCCAGTTGCAAGTATTGCTTTCTAACACAACACAATTATTATCCAGCTTGCTTTCTCCTCTGACTGTTGTTCCTGATTTAACTCTTTTGATTCCTTTCTTTTCCCATTAGTTCCTATTGCTGTCTTCTCTTTATTCTTTCTTTTTCCCCATAGATGTCATCTGTTTTAATTAGTTTGGTTCTTATCTCTTGCCGTAAGTCATGATCCTAAAGCCACTGAAATCTGTGGGCACATTCCTTGATTAGAGTAACAGTTGGTCCTTATTTCTTTTATTGATGGCACTTTCAGAAGTCATCAGTTCTGCTCGAACAGTTTAGGCAGTGTAGTGAAATTGTCGCTGCAAGATAAAACCAGTAGAAAAATATTCTATTACAGATGCACAGATTTTACAGCAGAACAGTAGTCAAAGCATTTCCTTATAGAATAAAAAGATGCTACTTTAAAATCAAATATCTTCATAAAGGCAATTCAATAAAAAGCTTTATATTTTTATTTTTAAAAATCAGACATTGCATGGGATACTGTTAATAACTCTGGTTCATTTGTTTTTAACACAGTGAGACAATGCTAGCGCCAAAGGAACTGTCTGGCCATGTGTACTGGCAGCTCCCCTGCGTTATAATGCAGGCAATATTTTTCCTATCCAAAACAAAGCGGTTAAAATTTTATTCTCCCAAGCTGTATGGAAATACACTAATTTGTAACTTTTGAAAGCTAACACATTTATGCTTCAGAGATACATAATTTAGTAACAAACAGCAGACTGAATTTTGATCAGGTTCAAAAAATGGGTACATTAGCCTTCAGATTTCAAATGAGATGAAACAGCTCTCTTGGTATTTCTTCAGTCTGAAATTTAAGGGGTAACCTTTTTTTTTTTTTTGTGAAACCTCCTTTAAAAGGTAATGAACAATTCGAAAAAACCTGTTTATTAATGTCACTACCCAGCTATCTTGCTAATGAAGCTTTCTATGTCAGTCCAAGCACTAACTTCCATAATAAGTTCTTGCATAAGTGATACAAACTGTTCCACTTGTCTTACACTGCTCTTGCATAATGGAGGAGCTGAATAAATTAGAAATGTACCTCAATCAAGTGTTCTATAAAATCCTATCAACTTCATGGTTAAGAAATCACTGTAGCATTTTAAGTCTTGGAGGAATGAGGAAGGTACAATTCAAGATATTCAGATGTTGTTCCATTAGTGGATTAGAGGCTAAACAAAGCAAGCAATTGCATCAGTGTCACCTGATGTCTAGATTTGACTACAGATTTTTAAAATATCGAAAGCATCTGAATTAGGAAGTACTTCTACATGAAAGAGCTCAGGCATGGTGAACTCCATACCTTGTTAGCTGTAACATATAAAAAAGGTGATGTCTGTTGTGTGCTAATCAATATGTATGGTATGTTAATCAATATGCCATGTGCTAATCAATGTGTTGTGTGCTAATCACTGTGAGTTGTGTTCTAATCAATATGTGCTGCGGCTAATCAATACGTACTGTGCGTTAACCAATATGTGTTGTGTACTAAACTATATGTTGTTTGTTCATCAATATGTTGTGTGTTAAATCAGTATGCTGTGTGCCAATCAATATGTATTGTAGGTTAATCAATATGTTGTGTGTTAATCAGTATGTTGGGTGCTAATCAGTATGTAGGGGGCTAATCAGGGCATGTTGTAGGAATTGCTCTTCAGACAAATTTTAACCGAACAGGTCTGGACAAACTATGTGGCTGTTGGGATCAAATCTTAGTTTCAGAAGCTCTAAATCTAATTTCCATTGGTGATTGAGGCATTAATTAGCTAATAATCAATTGTATATCTAACACTGTCAGAAGTGCTGCAGCCATTGCGATGTCCCACTTCCTGCCCAGGCTGGACTATTTCAACTATCTGACTCCCCACTTCCCAACCTGCCCAGAGTCAGCTGTGGGATTCTGGTCTGTTTTCTCTCCTGCATAGGACACTTGATTCTCTAAACACAAGTAGTGATTGTGACTCTGTATGCACAGTCCTGTTTCCATACCTGGTGATGTCAGGACAAACAGGAATTTGTTGTGCAAGTGTGTAAGGACTTAGTTGATGCGTGACATGTGCAAAACCTCTAGAAATAATTTAATAAACCAGCACTGGTTTTGTTTTTACTGGAGTGCTATGGTGCCTGCATACAGCAAGAGAGTTGATATAATTCAGTGCCTAAGCCTGGGATATTGTCTGTCTTCTAGCAGTAAATACTGAAGTATGGTGTGTTTTATGGTCAGGTATGTGTGAACATACCTGACCATAAATCAGTGCCTCAAGCTTCCCTCAAGGAAAGTTGAAAGAGTGCATCTCACAAGAGAGGAAAATGCATTTAAAATTACTGCAGCTATAAACCAAACTGACATAACCCAAAGCAACAAATATGGGGAAGGAAATCTTCTGGGGCCACACCAGTACTCTGAGAAGATTTCTACTTTTTAGTTTTATTTTTCTATCAGTGATCCAGTGTGGTTTACAAATGGAACAAAATTACTCATTGTGCCCCCATAATATTCAAACAGCTCTTCTGCAGAACATCTCTGCTTTACAGTCATTCTCTCACAGAAGCAGCATAACACAGAACTTGAAGGAAACAATACTTGTTCTTTTACCTTGAAGGTTTTCTCTTCTGTAGTCAGAAGTGTGTTGTGTTCAGCCTGCTACAGATGCCTTCTCCTTTGCAGGTGTTTCCCAATTCTGGGGACACCAGGGAAGAAGGTGAAGAGGCATTTGGCTATAAATAAAATTAAGGTTGTATGTCCTCATTTCAAGTAAACAAACTGAGAGAGTTCTAGTTTCTGTGAGAAGTCTCTCCCAGCACCATTTTCTCATTTGAGGTTTCATCCTCAAAGATTTGCACTGCTCACATTTACGATGCTGCTTATTTCATTATAAACACATCTAATTGATGGTGCTCACTTCAGATTTTATCAGAGATTCTCACTGGCGTTTAGAGAGAAGACTGGGAAATTTGGATGGAATTCAATTTTTTAATACATATTTTAGACTCCTTTATTGTTTATTGCTGTTATCAAGGTGGTGGTGTAACGTAACTGATGGTGGTGCAATCATGAACAGAGGAGGAATGTTCCCAATTTATGCTGAAATTAAAGAAAAGGAATTCTGAAGTTGCTTGATGCTAACCCATGGCCACACTTAATATTTCGATGTGTGTTATTTTTAATCATCCCTGCAGTTTGAAACCTGGCAATTAATTTTATCTTGTGAAGATAGTGCTTAATAGGATAGGAACTGAGCCAAAACATTTCGGTAGGAGTTCAAAAGAAGAAATAGTTTTGTAAAGAAGCCAAAGAGATAGTTAGATGTGTGTGGATAGTGAGAAGTTATAAATAATAATTAAAATAATTAAAAGCTTGTCACATTGCAATGCTGGCTAAAGAAGAATGTTATGAAAAACCTCTCTTACCTTGATATTGTGTCCTAAAACCAGCCTCTGGAGCACAGCTGCGTTAAACCTTAGTGAGCCAGCATCATCAAGGTCTAAGTATTCACTCATGCAAGGAGAAGTGCCACTGAGAAAATTAGCAGGATTATAGCAGGTACATGAATTATAGGAGCATTTTTGTTGTGTTATTGTTATTCTGTTTCTTTGGGTTGTTGGGAGTTTTTCTGCTTGTTCTGAATACTGCTGACTGTTGGACAAGTCTTCCACCAGAAAATGGAAGTCAGAATTTCTGTTTTGTTTTGTTTTCTAAACTGAAGAGCATCCAGGCTAGGTGGGTTTCTCTTTCAGAATTTCAGTGGACTGAAAGCTCCAGTTATGGAAAACCAGGCAATTGTAGCATTTTTAATTTTTACTCACTAATTTACCCTTGCTTTTTTTTGAAATAGACCCCAGTAATGGGAAAAAAACAAAGCTAATTCAGGTCTGTGGTCATGTGTAGTGGCTACTAACAGAAATATCTATATATTAGATACTCATGTCCTGCCGTACAATAACAGTGTATTAATGCCTTCAGTGCCTATCACTGCATGTTCTGAAAACACAGGTAGGAACTTAACTTCTCCCTTCACACTTTATGGACCTTCATGAGCTCGGAGGGCCTATGAGCATTAAGCCAGGAGAATTCATGGAAAGAAAAACCCATACAAACTTGAAGCTTTATTCTTACATTATTACTTTCCCTGCACCTTTCTGCTCTGGGCCAGTGCAATCTGCCCTGTGTGAAAGCAGCACAACAGCTGGCCACAAGCTTTGTGGCATCCAGACAGCTTCAGAGCTGCTGAGAGAACCTATCCATCACCCAGCATCTCCTGAAAATATCAATGGATTGCCTCAGACTAGGCTTAGTGAAGACATTAAAATTCAATACTGTGTTTTCTTTTCTGTGGCAGGCTAGTTTTGATAAGATTAAGTTCATCTTTATTTGTTAAAATTCTCTCCAAAATGGAGAGGCACTCATTGATTTTTCTATTCAGCCATTGTTGTTGATGCTAACTTCTTTCCTTCTTAATTGTCATTTTAAAAAATTGGTCATGATTTCAGACAGTTCTGAGTGTAGTCTTGCTGCACTTAATAGCAGGTTGTTAAGAGTGTAATGGCTTTGGATTGTGGATGAGGTATTTAGTAATGAATGGAGATAAAACATGCAGTGAAATAGCAGGCATTGCCTGCTGCTAGTTCGCTGGCCTTAGAATGTTTCCTTCCTTTCCCAAATTTTAATTAGTCACTTCAGCACTTAGAGATGTGAGTGAGTGGTGCTGACCTGCATCAGGCAGAACATAAGCACAGTATTTATAGACATGCTCAACTGAAAAGCTACTGAAATCTGTACAGTCTTCTGAGAGTTTAGTTATGCTTTCAGGATATCAAATAAATGCTGGAGCACCATATATACATTTCAGGGGGTGGGGTGGGGGGGTTTATAGGGCTTTTGAAGGTGTCACTCACTGACTGCATCCTTCTGTACATATTGTCCAACTGTGAAATGAGCCCATGCACAGTAAGCTGGGTGAAGAACTGGAGAGATAGCAAAGCTTCAGGGGTCACAGAGAAGGCAACTACATTTGTCTGGGCACTGGTCACCAATTCTGTTCCTCAGGCTCAGTCCTAGGGGTCTGTGTTTGTATTTATGATCTGGATGTAGGAGTTGAAGATTTGTTAATGACAACAGCAAACAGTGTATTACTGCTTATCCTTGTACTAATGTATTTCAGTCTCTGATACTCACTCACTATGTAAGATCTCTGTTATTTCTAGTTGAGCCCCTGTTGAAATCCTTCTCCATTGCTAGCAGCTGCAGAGTTTGGTCTGCTGGTGAGGGCTGGGTAGTGAAGGTGAGTTGGAGCTTGGCTGTGCAGTGGCCCTCACATGAGCACAGCAGAAACCAAACATGGGGAGCAGAATGGAGGCAGGCCAGTCCCAGAACCTGAAAAGCAGCTACATTTGACTTGGTGAAAGTGTGAGTGGTGTGAAGGGACTATCTGGGTCAGAAGGTGTGATACAGTGTGGTGATGACAGAGAAGGAGCTGCCTCCTGGATGCCACTGGTGCTGTGGTTGCAATGACATTGTGTGGGGATGGATCAGCAGTACCCATGTGTAGTCTTCATCTTGGGGGCCAGTGGGCATGCAGCTGGGGCTCTCTTCTTTTCATCAGCACTTGCATACACATTCTGAGGAGATTGGAGTAAAGGGAGCTGCAGCAGAAAAGCAACTACAAATTGTAAAGGAGAAGTGTTAGTTGACACCATTGCAAGGAGAGATCCAATAACTATTTATTTCAGCAAAGGCAAACATGGCCATGAAAAGGAGTCTCTGGGACTCTCTGTAACCTCAAGGTTCAGCTGAATACAGTGTTTGGACCAGGGTTTTGTTACCTCTAAATATTCAATTCCAATATCGATGAGTCATTGGAATTTTGGCAATATGACTGAACATAAGGTGTATTTGACACTTCTGTCACTTGAGGGTCAACCTCAGTTTTTTATTTTGCCAGATAATCTTGAGAACTAGCATGTCTAGGTATCTTATAATGTGTTTTTATAGGCACTCACTGATACTGTTGAGTTTTTTGTATCTTCATGCTTATATGTTATCTATTAATAGACATTTTGGGAAACATATGTATGTACTGGTTTCACTAATTTCATAGAATCATAGAATCATAGAATCATCAGGGATCAGAAGGGACCTGAAAAGATCATCCAGTTCAACCCCCCTACCACAGCACGATCACCCCAACCTGGTCCAAGCGGGTTTAAAATGTCTCCAGAAAAGGAGACTCCACAAACCCCCTGCAGGCAGCCCCCTGCAGTGCCCCATCACCCTCCCTGGGAAGAAGTTACAGAATCGGTCAGGGTTGGAAGGGGCCACAGGATCATTCAGTTCCAACCCCCCTAGAGCAGGCTGGTCAGAGCCTCATCGAGCCTGGCCTTAAACACCTCCAGGGACAGGGCCCCAGTCACCTCCCTGGGCAANTCATCGAGCCTGGCCTTAAACACCTCCAGGGACAGGGCCCCAGTCACCTCCCTGGGCAACCCATTCCAGGCTCTAACCACTCTCACGGTGTAGAACTTCCTCCTCACATCAAGCCTAAATCTACGCATCTCCAGATTTTGCTCCATTCCCCCTAGTGCTGTCACTACCTGAGATCCTAAAAAGCCCCTCCCCAGCTATTTTGTAGCCCCCTTCAGATAATGGGAAGGCCACAATAAGGCCACCTCAGAGACTCCTCTTCTGCAGACTGCACTGCCCCAACTCTCTCAGTCTGGCCTCATAGGAGAGGTGCTCCAGCCCTCTGATCATCCTCTTGGCCCTCCTCTGGACTCATTTTATCATGTCCACATCCTTCTTGTAATAAGGGCTCCAGAACCGGACACAGTACTCCAGTTGGGTTCTCACAAGAGTGGAGTAGAGGGGGAGAATCACTTCCCTTGACCTGCTGGCCACACCTCTGATGTAGCCCAGGATCCGTTTTTCCTTCTGGGCCTCAAGTGCACACTGCTGGCTCATGTTGAGATTTTGGTCCACAAGCACCTCCGAGTCCCTCTCCTCAGGGCTGCTCTCCATCCAGACACTGCCCAGCCTGTATCTGTGCTTAGTCTTTCCTCACCCCAGATACAGGACCTTACACTTGGTCTTGTTAAACCTCATGAGTTTGGCTTGTGCCCACCTCTCCAACCTGTCCAGGTCCCTCTGGATGGCATCCCTACCCTTCGGTGTGTCTTCTGCACCACACAGCTTGGTATCATCTGCAAACTTGGTGAGGGTGCACTCAATGCCT
The DNA here is from genome assembly GCA_013397515.1 of Upupa epops. Classification (NCBI taxonomy): domain Eukaryota; kingdom Metazoa; phylum Chordata; class Aves; order Bucerotiformes; family Upupidae; genus Upupa; species Upupa epops. The sequence goes on along the minus strand of VZRI01006495.1, from coordinate 20,702 downwards.
CTGTCCATGTCACAGACAAAGATGCTGAACAAGACTGATCCCTGAGGGACTTTGTTTGTCACTGGCCTTGACTTGGACATGGACCTATTAACAGCCATGCTTTGCATGTGTCCATCAAGCCAGTTCTTTACCCATTTCTTAACCCAAATTTCTAACAGTTGACAGCAAATTTCTTTGTGTAGCAAAGAAGGAAGAGGATTTGCAATGCTATAAAGGATCCTAGCAGAGAAAATTGACGTATCATTAGTTCAAACCAAAAAATAGCCTAACAATCCAACCCCTCTGAATGTACTGGTTTTCTGTGTCATCTACTAAACAACTGCTTGAGTACTGATGTGAATCATTGTGCCTCTTCTAAATTAGACCCTAAACACATTTGAATCACTATTGCAAACAGAACCAAGTAGCATGAAATATCTTACTGTTCCTGTGTGTTTTTCCTTGCTTAGATGAGGTAATAATGAGTCAGAACAACAAAAACAGAAAAAGCCAGTGCAGGTGTTCAACAAGATGAATTTTCGATTTTTTTTTTTAGAAATGAACTACAGCCTGTTTCAGTCAGAATGTCTTTGGGTAAATTCTGCAGCATAATGAAATATTTTTGAGATATATAATCTTTTGGATTAACAGAATAAATATAAGAAACTATGAATTACAGGATCCATCATCAGAGAATTTTGTGATATTTTAAATGACAGAGTAAATTGCAAGATGGCACCTGGAAGTGATAGATGTTTGAAGAACTTTTAGAAATGCTGGACAGGATATCCAGACTAACTGCTAGCAGAAATATATTGGGATCTAAGATTCTCAGTTTGTACCCTGATTTTCAGTGTAGTTGTTGAAATGAACATACAAAGACATGGAAATTGCTGAGCAACTTTCCCACATAATCACAGAATTACTGCAGCTGGAAAAGACCTCTAAGATCATCCAGCCCAGACGATGACCTGACATCACCACAACCCAGACCTTAGCACTAAGTGCCACATCCAGTCTTTTCTTGAATATCTCCAGGGATGCAGACTCCACTGCTGCCCTGGATAGTCCATTCTGATCATCCTTTCCATGAGGAAGGGCTTTCTATTCTATTCTATTCTATTCTATTCTATTCTATTCTATTCTATTCTATTCTATTCTAGATAATGTATACAGCAGTTTGACTGGCTTATGAGAAGTAAACATGGGCTTCTTACAAAAAAAAAAAAAAAGAAGTTGAGAGGACCTAGAGGTTTCATTTGCGAAGCACAGAGCAGAATGCATTGGTCACTTGTGTCATTCTAAAGAAATCCCAATGCTTGTAACTTGGCTTCTGTACATTCCACAGTGACATCATGCTGATGTCTTTGTTTCTTCACTGTAGTCATGTTCCTCATTTTGTTGAGGAGCACCAAATGGTCAGATGCAGTTACAGAGAGCAGGTGAAATAGCTCTTTCTCCAGCTGGTTGCTGTATAGGAATGTGAGCTGTTTGAGCATTGATGCTTTGCTGTTTCAGAAGTGCCTTTCATGAAGAATACAGGTGAAATGCAAAAGGAGGGGGAAGGCAGTAAGAACATGGCAGTGATACAGCACTATGGTCCTGAGGAGAGAATTCAAGGGACTTAAAATTCTGAGGGAAGGTAAAGAACAGATCTGTCTCCTTAGTGTTCTTTTTCCCTGTCTGATTTCAGGACTTAGCATGTTCTTTCCAAAGAACGTGGCTCACATTAAAATATTGTAATACAATATTATTATATTTGTAAATATAGATAAAATATTAACTGCACCAGGGAGGGTTAGACTGGACACAAGGAAAGTTCTTTTCTCTGCAACAGTAGTCAGACACTAGAACGGGCTGCCCAGGGAGGAGGTTGAATCCCTGGAGATGTTTAAAGGTTGTTGAGATGTGGTGTTGGGGGATCTTGTTTAGGGATAAACTTTGCCGAGTAGAGTTGATGGTTGCGCTTGGTGATTCCAAGGTTCTTTTCCAACCTGAATGATTCTATGATTCCATGATTATTATTCTTTGAGAATGTAATCACTTCAAAAATGTTTAGCATCCTAAATCCTGGGTGCTTGAGATGGAACAGGGCAGTAGCATCTATGAGTGCAAAGTGAGCAATCATTGTCAGACTTGACAATTCCCACTCTGCCCTGGATCCCCTACAGACCCTCAAACAGCAGTTTTCCCCTAACATTGCCAGCACACTGACAAAGTAACCAATTAATCAGCTTGTCCACTAATCTGTTTTATTATTGATTACTTTTAAACTACTGTCTGTCACTGCAGCTCTGCTTTGGATTGCTTGTCAGCACTTCTGTCTTTTTTGTTGTCATCAGCTCCATCTGGGGGTCACATCACAGTGAAGCAAAACCCCAAGAGCAATACACTCAAGTGAAAAGTATTTAACATTCTTGATCAGTTAATTTTAGATCAGGATATTTTTTGAGATCAGGTGTCATCTGTGCATGTCACTAACTTTATTCTGGTTTCGGTAGGATTTATTTCCACATAGTTTTCACTCTCTAACTGTTTCTCTCTGGTGTACTTAAGCCTTCAGAACAATGTTGGAGATCCTTCTCTGAATTGCTGCTTAATTACTGCTCACTCATCCCTGCTTTTTGGTCCCTTACAAATAACAAGGATTTTGGTGTTGCTTTCAAAGGAGCAAATTTTCTCAGAAGCACTAAAAAATATATCCTTTGTTTAAATTTAAGCTCTAAGAAGAATTTCTTTTATGATACTAATTTCAGGCTGTCATTTCATGCCTCTCTTTCATATCTAATTTATTAGATCACTTTGTGCAGACTTCTTCTTTCAATCTAAGTCAGTACCTGTAATTAAAGCTGTCTGTAACTAATAATGAGTAATTTAATGGCACAAAAAGTGTCTGTTTTTTTAAAAAAAATAGATCATACATGGTGAAGATTTCTAAGCTTCCACACTATTTGCAAATGAATCCTGTATGGACTCATGTAGAGATGGATGTCCAAGAAATGTTGCTGGTTTTTGATAGCAGATTGGTTAATTTAGACAACCAAAGCTTTGGCAAGAGCTGTTGATGCTATCCTGAGGTGTGGCATTCACAGCTTTCAATGATACCAAGGAAAGTCAAATTTTCTTTAGTCAGCTTATTAATAGACTTGTTTTATATTTATATCTTAACCTCTTTCTTTCTGGAATGACATTTTGCCAGTTTCTCTCCAGTAGAAATCTAATTTCATGTCATCCACATGACTAATAATTTGGCAATTCCAGTTGTGACAAATGTGTGTAGGATAATGCAAAGCATGAAGAACATGATGATCCAGACATCAAGTACATTCCCCTGGGAGAAGAGTCATTCAGATCCCACCATTTTCATAGTATGAAAGGAAGATCTTCCAACAATCATGAGAAGTCAATGTGTGTTTCAATGCAGCATTTTAGAAATCGCACTGCTTTTGCTAGCTGCCTTAAATAGAAGAGAAAGTACTTCGAAGAAAAGTAGGGACACTAGGAGAGGAAAGATGAAAGTTGATGGAAGACTAATATTTAGAAGCAGTAATTTGTAGCAGCTGCAGAAAGGAAAGTAACTAACTCAGTACATTAGACATTACAATGGGTGAGAGACTTTACTCGGAGCAAAACGATTCAGGGAAATTTTGTTCTGTGGTTTAACTGAAGGTAGTAAATGTTTAGAAGTATAATAGTGATTACATACTCGGGTAAAAGCATTGTGTGTTTTACAGAAGTTGAAACTTGTTCTTTAGGACTTTACTTTTCTAAGCAATTTTAATTTTTCTCATTTGTTCAAAGTGTTATTGCCCCTCTGGAAATTCTATATACTTATTCTTCTCTAGGTCTTGAAGATCATCACTTACTAGGTGATACATTTTCTTACTGTTAACTTTCCAACTCAACATAGTGAAATGAACAAACTAAGAACATGGACAAAAAATGTCATTAGCTAAAAGAAATCTCTTAGTTCTTTGAGTTGTTGTTCTGGAATACCTGTATTCAGTGTTTGCTTAGTTCTGGCTGTAGAATCCATTTGCGTTTACAGGGAGGTATGTGTGTGTGTGTGTGTGTGTGTGTATTAATGCAAGATTTATGAAAAAGGCAAGTTTGATCTTTTGTAATTTTTGACTGAATAGAATAAGTGCAGTAGCTGCTTCCATGGGACACAAAGCCTGTTGTATATTTATAAATTAGCAATATATTAGGCCTATATTTGTCCTTCATTGTAGGAGCATTGAGGTGTATTGTTGTTTAGGATACAGAAGCCTCCAGCTCTTGCATGCTGAGTTACAATTTTAACTGTAAATACAAGATAGTCTTCTGATTATGAATTCCAGTCTCAAAAGCTAATTTAATTCGTGTATTCCAACAACTATTGCTTATTTCACACTTCAATAGGTAAAGATGCATTAATAATCAAAGTTTCAAACTGTAATTAACATTAGCTTTAGGCTCCTGACAATGAAATGATTACATTTTTATGTACATCTTGATACACAGAGTTAATCTAAGCCATGGATGAATAGCGAAGGCAGTGCACATTTACTCTCTGATGCAAATCACTACATGTAATTACGTGTTCTCAGCAACACTGAGAAGGAAAGAAGTAAGATACCAGCAGCAGTAAAATCTGAATGGATGCCTCTTATTCATCTGCTTCAGCTCGGTGGGTGATTACAACAAGCTGAGGATGATGTGTTTCATGTCACTTGCTTCCACACTGCGCTTGCCGGTGCTCTTCAGTGACAGAGCAGCACTCAGCTGCTTCATCTACATGAGTTTTGGGAAAGGGTGACTCTCTGGATGTCTAAAGACGAAAGGTGTGATTTTTCTGTCATGCCATGCAGGTTTGCTACACAAAGCTCTACCACTACCCCTCCAGTGAAAAAGTCTTTCAAAACCCATTTTATGACCTTTCCCTTGAAGCTACAAAGTAGCCTTCTGATTACTTTTATAAGTAGTTAGTCTCTCTCTTTTAATATGGGCCAGGTAATGTGCAACTATAAATCACTAGCACGCAGGATCTGAAAATATGACAGTGAGGCAAAGAATCTGTTTCTAAAGCATTGGATCAGCAGTTCTGTTTCTTCACTGTGATTTGGTGATGATTAAACCAAGCTAATAATTAGTACAGATTTTATTGTCCGTTACAGTCATTACAAGTGAGCTAAAAGCAAAATATTGCCCTAATGCACTTCGCTACACTAAGTGTTTTGTAATAAAATCACTGTGCTGGTGTTTATAAAAGCAGGGCAGAAAGTTCCAGCTATAAACCATAGGAAGTGAATCCGGAAGAGCAAAGCTCTGGGCATGGCCCACACATGAAAAGCCTTGGGGCTGTAGAGCTGGACTCTGTAAGTGGATCATCACTATGAAGGGAGGCTGGGAACACACTGCATTGCCTGCCCACCTCACCTAGTTCCACCTAAGGCACCCTGTTACCTTTGCTTTTAGCAGAGAAATGTATGCAAAACAGCTGGATATATTTTTCATTGATAAAACCATCTATTATAACCAAATATAACTGAAAAATATAGCCACTGTTAGTTGTGAGAGAGCTACTGATGTATTTTTTAATAAAAACTGGAAACCAGAGTGGGCTCTTTTTGTAGTTTGAGGAGCTCCATTTCTGTTGAAAAAGCAGATATGTATTGGAGGGCAGTTAATATTTATTCTTTCAGGCATACTCTTTGTTCTTCTTAGTTCCTGCCTGTTTTCATCTATATTCCCACTGATACCTTTTGTTCTCCCTTTAACTCCTCACCCAATCTTTGTACTCCCCCAGACTTTCTCCCTCACCATTTCTTCTATAGGGAGCAGTGGACACAAATGCTTTCATTTAGAAATTCCATCTGGAACCTTTGCAGTTCATGACAGGAAGAAAAATAAAGGGGAAGTCAGCAGGATAATAAGCTGAGAAATTAGCATATCTCCTGTACTTCTAAAGGCTCTGGGATACTGAAATGCAGTTCATAGAAGGCTGAACAGATATCGAAAAGTAGAATTGTAGAATGTTAGGGTTTGGAAGAAACCGCGAAAGATCGTATCATCTAATCAGGTCACACAGGGCTGCAGCCAGGTGGGTTTTGAATGTCTCCAGAGCAGGAGACTCCACAGCCTCTCTGGGCAGCCTATGCCAGGGCTCTGTCACCCTCACAGTAAAGTCTTTCCTTGTGTTTAGATGTAACTTCCTATGCTCCAGTTTGTGCCCATTGCCCCTTGGACAATAATTGGACACCACTGAGCAGAGCCTGACACCATCCTCCTGACACCTATCCCTTCCATATTTATGAACAGTAATGAGGTCACCTCTTAGTCTCCTTTTCTCCAGCTGAAGAGATCCAGCACCCTCAGCCTTTCCTCATCAAAAGGATGTTCCACTCTTTTCATCATCCTTGTGGCTCTGTGCTAGACTCTTCCCAGCAGTTCCCTATCCTTCTGGAACTGAGGGTTCTAGAACTGGACACAATATTCCAGATGCGGTCTCACTATGGCAGAGTAGAGGGGAAAGAGAACCACTCTCAATCTAAAGCTCTTCTTCTAATCCATCCCAGGATGCCATTGGTCTTCTTGACCAAAAGGGCACATTATTGTCTCATTGTCATCCTTCTGTCCACAAGGTGCTTTCCCTTTTGCAGCTCTCCAGCAGGTCATACCCCAACATGTATTGGTACATGGGGTTGTAATTCAATAGAAGGTGATGCTAGTAGTTTGGATTTGGCTTCTTTTTTGTGAAACAGTATGGGATAGACTAGTTTGAGTTACAGGTATGTTAGATAACACTTCTTACCCAGGGTTCCCAACCAAATAAATAGTAGCAGCATCACAGAAGTATTTTCATGGTTTCTGAACTCCATTGTCATGCAGAAAAGTTTGGTGAAGACAGTGGGACACAAGAGTTGGAAGGGACTTCCATAGAGCATCTAGTTCAAGTCCCCTACAGCAAGCAGACCAGATTGCCCAGATCCTGAACCAGCCTAACCTTAAGTGGCTCCAGGGGTGAGAACTCCACTACTTTTCTAGACAACCTGTTCCAGTGATCCACCACCCTCAGATTAAAGAACTGTTTCTTTATGTCCAACCTAAATCTGCCCTTTTCCAGGGTAGGTCTCTGTACAGTTCCCCTGGATTCTTTAGTATCTAGTATATTCTAGTATTTTTTTTTTCTTACTTGCTGCAGTCAGTCCTCCTGTTAAAACTCATGGCCTCTGCATGAGCTTAATCCTTTTGAAGATCTATGATGTAGCCCCACCACAAGAGTTGTATCTGAATTTCTTGAGAGCTGTAGGAAATTCAAGACTTAAGTCCTCCTGAACCATTGTATGGGCAGATCGATACCCTGACATTTGTTTCACCGGTGGGAATCTGGATGGGTGGTATTTGGAAGCATGCATCACTTTATCTCTCATTGTTTAAGTTTTCTGCTAAAACTGCATTTCACCCTGTTTTGCAGGTTTTCAATTACATCTAATTCAAACCTGTGGTACTTTAAATAGGATAAATTAACTGATGTTTGTATGAAAGAGAACCCTCTTTCTTTCTTGCATTGGCAGAGCCAGCAGAGCACTGAATCTCTGGTGGGTGGGGATCAAATGTGACCACATTCTTCTATTACAGCCCAATCACAATGAAAGTTAGAGGAAATGCAACAATATCCAATATCTTATGTTGATCTGTAATTTCACTTTCTCTTTTTTTTTTTTTTTTTCCTCTGCATCAAAGCTAAGAAACAAAGTTAATACAAATATTCTCATGTTATGCTACAGGAATTCTTAATGACTTTTATTCACACCCAGGAAACAGACTGTTCTGTGCACAGGGGAAAATAAATCTGGCACCAGTGCATCAAGCATATTTTATTTCTTGGGGTTTTTTTTGACTCACAAATCTTATGACTAAAGGTTTTTACTTCTTCGAATGAAAGGTGACAAGCAGAAAACAATGTATATAAGAGAAGAAAAGGTAAAATGAGGTTTGTTCTTTCTGATTTTCCAGGGTGACATCTGGGCCTAATGCTAAAAGCATTGAGGAACATACCTTACAGTTTGATAATATAAGTGTTTACATGCTGCTCTTTTGATGGTATGATGTGCAAGGTTATTTCAAGTGATGTTTTTTCTTTTGTTAGCTTCTGATATTTAACATTTCAGTTAAATTCAGAGATTTCTTTTTAGAAGCAATTTGGGAAAGCACATGATTCACTTCCACTGTGAGACTAGTGACATCTGCCTGCTTTTGGGAGAATTCTTCTGCCTTTGGGGGATCACCTCTCATTTTCCCAAGACTATTGTGCTTTTCAGACTTCTGATTTCTACCCACTTTGTTGAAAACTGAACTAGTTTCTGACCTTAACAGTCATATTTCACAAAAAAAAAAAAAAAGAGGGAGTCTAGGATGGACTAAAAGGAAGTGTTTCTATGCATCTATTTTCATATCCTGTCTGTATACAGATGTTCAGGAGAATTAATGGCCATTACTGCTTTTGTTTTGATTTTCCTTGCTGGCATTTGAATAAACAAGAAAGAAGTTTTAGAAGTTGAATCTCATTCTGTCAGTGTGACCTGAACCACTTTTGATCAAAAATAGATAAATAGAATTAATATCTCTGCTTCATCTACAGATCTGGTAATGGACTTCCATAATTTAAGGCCCATTTTTAGAACTGGATGAACCGTTCAATTTAATTGACACAGAAAAAGGCATTAAAAAATTATTTTTGAATTACAGAAGAAATGAAGGATAAAGAACACGTATATCTCAACGTGATGCTGCTGTTTTCAAATTTACTGTTATTTAAAAGCAAACTGAGTTTCTGATTTTTTCCCCTGGTTTCTGATTTTTTTTTTCACCAAAAGAAATGGAGTAATAATTGCCTGGTTAGTTATTCAGTGAAGATGTAAAATATTTTATTTCCTGACATTTTTATCTCTCTGGATTTCAGTCCAAATCTGACAAGTGACAGATATTCCATGCCTCATTTGTACATCAAGTTCTTTTTTTTCTCCTCAGCATGCCATTGTCTTAAACTACAAATATGGAAATCAATATACAGATGCTTTTAACAAAGAGAGCATTGTAAAGTATCTGCTGAATTAGCTTCCATGGAATCATCTGTCACTTTAGTGACAGCCCAGCTTTTAACAATGATGGTATAATCTAAAGTGCTCAGTCTGCAGTTGTGCTCGACTTGCAATGTTTTCATTGTGATCTATTTTTTTTTACATTTTGAGTAGTCAGACCAGATGGTATGAGAAATATATTAATTAGATTAGGGGGAAATTAAAAAGACACAAGAGCCCTTTCCATTGTTGGGTTGGTTCCATTTTATTCTTCCATTTATGCTTAATCTTTACAGTTGTGAGTAATTGCAGTTTATTAACAACAGTAAAGAAAAACACCCTGGAAAAAGCCCTGAGGTTTCATGGAAAGTAGTTTCCTTGTTTTTGATTTTTAAATATTTTGTAGTTTGAATCAGAGATTTTCCACTTTTTGATTGTCAAATGAAGACATTTGCAAAATGGACTTCAAGTGGCAGACTCAGTCATTCTGTGTCATCCTACAAAATCTACTAATTTCTTATTATGGCTCAAATCTTATTATGCTGCTCAAATAATTCCTGCTTGTATCAGGGAATATTTTGGTAGCATGTGTAATCTATTTTACATTTAGGATGTGATGGAGGCTCATTATAACAAAGTTGTTGCTTCTGTGGCTCTAAGACCATCACAACTGCTGTCATTAATTAGCATCTTCTATCTGTCCTTTACAATAAGCAGAGATGGTAATGCAGACATAGAATCATAGAGTAACAGAAACATAGAATCATAGAATCATTAGGGATCAGAAGGGACCTTGAAAAATCATCTAGTCCAATGCCCCTGCCACAACAGGATCCTTTAGACCAGGTCACACAAGAACATATCCAGGCAGGTCTTGAAGGTCTCCAGAGAAAACTCCATACTACCCCCTTGGCAGCCTGTTCCAATGCTCTGTTACCATCACTGTGAAGAAGTTCCTCTTCAGCCTCCTCTTCGCCCAGATGCCTCAGCCTTTCCTCATAAGGGAGGCGTTCCACTTCCTTTATCCTCTTTGTTGCTCTACACTGGACATCCTCCAGAAACTCTGTGTCCTTCTTGATCTGAGGAGCCCAGAACTGGACACAATACTTAAGATGCAGTCTCCAGCATAGAATGGCCTAGCTTGGAAGGGATTTACAAAGGCCATCTAGTTCAACACCCTGCATGGACATCTTCAAATAGAGCAGGTTGCCCAGAGCCTTGTCCAGCCTCACCTTGAATAGCTCAAGGGATGGGGCCTCAACTACCTCCATGGGCAACCTGTTTCAGTGTTCAACCCCTCTCCTCTAATGTGAAACCACTACCCCTCATCCTGTCACTCCAGGCCTTGGTAAATAGGCTATCTCCAGCCTTCTGGTAGCTACCTTCAGATACTGGATGGTCACTATCCTGGAGCCTTCTCTTCTCATGCTGTAGGAGAGCACACAGTTATTTTTTTTTCAGGATTCCTTCTATTGGCAGAGTTGGCTTTAAAATCATAGTAGGAGTTCTGTGTGTGTGTGTATACACAATGTGCTTACTTCATGTCTGTTAACAGTCACCGCAGAGTCACCAGGCAGGTTAACTTCCACAGGATGTTCATGTTTTGCTATTTTTAGACCCTTCTGAAGAAATGGCTCTATATGAACCTTTGTTTCTGTGCCATCTATCTCTACAGTTATTGCTGGATTTCCACTACTGCAATGGCAGTGCATTTTACAGATGTCTTTTTCCCAGGTGTACATTTACGGTGAGATTTTGTAGTGCTCCTTTGAGCCCAAATGCAGGAAGCAAGGAGGTAAAGGAGAGTCCTATAGCTATTTTGAGACTTGTAACCCCTACTGTAACATTATATCAACACTTCTGTTCCTAATGCCTGAAAACTAATCCTCCAGATTAGACACTTGTCCATGTTAATACCCACCCCTCCCAAATTCTCTGTGCTTAGACTCATCCCGAGGGGTTTGCATTTGCTGCTTCACCTAATCAAAAGTAACACACATATACAGTCCAGAACAATACAATTCTAAGATGATAAATGTTATATGAATGTCATAAATCTGTCCCTGAAAAAACCCCAACAGAGACTCAAAAATGGCACAAAAGATACCTATTTTCCTGGTGGCTTTTAGACTGTAATCATCTGAGCCTCTTCTGAACCCACCATATGGATGATGAGCAGTTGAAATCCAATTTGAATTCGTAATACCACATTTAATTTACACTACCACCTGTCAATAGGAAATAGACTGAGACATATTTCCAGAGAGATCCATAGGGAATGTTCATTTATAATTAACCTTCCTTTTTTTGTTTGTTTTGAGCTACATCTTTGTCATTGCAATTGATTGTTTGGACATTTCCCATTTTTGTAATAGTCCCTCACTAAAAATTAGTTTAATTTTTATCTAGTATTTTCTATGAACTGTAACAGAAGGTGTTTGCTGTAATCTTTTACTTCTCACCCCTTTTTCCCTTTTGTCTATGCCTGCAAGAACACCTCATCCCCAGTGAAAGTGAAGCAGTCCCACAAATTCTTGAGATGTCTAAGTAATACTGTACACTTCTAGGTCAGAAGATCTACAATTGAGTGTTAGCAGTGCTGCTCTGATTTTTGAAAAAAGGATGCCACCAACAGATGAAAAGATGATAAAAGTGGGCACTGGCACAGATTTAACCCAGTCATTATTTTCATTAGACTATAATTTTATGTTCCTCTTTAGATGGCAGCACATGATGAATGCTGACATCTACTTTGAATTCACATTGTCATGCTTCACATGTTCAACTAATATTTTCCAACAGATAAAAGTGCAAATGCCTTCTTCTGAAATGTTCATATAAACACTGTTCATAGCTATCTATCCCCAAATACTGTGGATATTACAGATGGCTAGTACTTCAAATCCAGGAGATAAGAGTTCCTCTGAATGAGAATATTGGAGATTGAGGGAAAAAAGAGCATACAAAATCAAACTGTTTAATGATTTTTTCCCTATTCAGTCTTATACTTCTTAATTCCAGAAGCAATAAAGTTTATTTCAGTGTTGACACAGCTAAGAGGATTATACTAGGACTAGACAAAGCTCCTGAGTCTTTCAAAATCTTTCTTGAAAAGACATACTCCACTGATGTTTTGTCACTTAATAACATATGGTGGGGAAATAAAGCAGCCTCATCAATAATTTCTTATGGCTTCTGTGATGTTTTCCCTTAACAGGAGACTCAAAAATTAATGCTAACTAAAACACCTCTCTAGGGAAAATTACTTCTCTTTTCCCCTGTAAAGCTTGGAAGAGAACTGAAGCCCAAACGATACACATACTCCCTTGGCATTGGTCTCAGGCTGCAAGCTGCTTCTCAGCCCCTACACCGAAGCTGACTGCACTTTGCTCCTTCTTGTTTTCATTTTAAATGCAATGTGACTCACAAAGAGGAACATGATTTAAATACACCAGCTTCTTTTTATCTTGTTTGCTCATTTGTAGGTTTTTTTCCCTAAATCCATTAAGATTTCATTTCCAGTTAAGAGTTACAGTTTACAACTGTAAGAACTCACTAGCTGGGACATTAGTATTGCAGTGCCAGTGCTCTATGCAGTCACAGAATCACAGAATTATTGAAGCTAGAAAAGACCTCTGAGTTCATCCAGCCCAGGCCAGGACATAACATTACCACATTACCACAATCACCTAGACCATGGCACTAAGGGCCGCCCCCAGTCTGTCCTTAAACACCTCCAGGGATGGGGACTCCACTACTGTCCTGGGCAGTCCATTCCAGGGTCTGATCATCCTTTCTGTGAGGAAGGACTTCTTAACATCCAACCTAATCCTCCTCTGGCAGCTTCAAGCCCTGCCCTCTTATCCTGTCACTGGTTGCCTGGGAAAAGATCCAAACCCCGACCTGACTACAATCTCCCTCTAGGTAGTTGTAGAGAGGGAGAAGGTGAACATGGATTGTGATTTCATGATTTCTTTACCAACAATTATTTGTGAGCTGTGACTGGTGGCTAACATGGTGGTTTTGGTGATGTCTTGTGATCTTGAGTGAGATTTCTCATTACCTTGTTCTTACCCTGAACATGTAAAATGTTGAGAGTATTTACTCTTTGTGGTATATAGTTTTGGGAACAAAGGGGAACATGTTTATTTTGAGCAAGTGTAGTATTTATTGTAGAAGTATCTAAGATGATCTGATGCCTGTAAAATACTGCAATTCCAAAATGGCCCCATAAATATACTACAGAAGTATTTCTGTCTCAGAATCCTGCTGATAACCAAAACACCAGAGGAGCTCTTATCTTTCCTCTTCTCACACATGGGATTTGCACTCAGCATAACAGAAAGGGAAATGATACTGTACTGCAACAGCTCATAAGTTAAGGCAACAGCAAACTGTTCCCCACCTTTCCTAAACTCTGGAATTTCTGTCAATTGTGTTTACAAGGGCCTCGGAACCTGCAAACCTATTAGCACTGCTGTCTATGTAATGCAAAGCATCTAGCCTAAGGCCGAACTCTCCTATCTAAGGCCGAACTCTCCTATGACCCCCAGAACTTGGATGAAGGAGAGGAAGCCTGGAGGAGGGAGTGCTCCCAACTGGTCAGCGTGGACTGGGTTAGGGATCAGCTATCCAAATTGAACATTAACAAGTCCATGGGCCCTGATGAAATGCACCCAAGGGTGCTGAGAGAGCTGGCTGATATTATTGCCCTCCCGCTATCTATTATCTTTGCCAAATCATGGCAGACAGGAGAGGTGCCTGAGGACTGGAGGAGAGCCAATGTCACTCCAGTCTTCAAGAAGGGTAAGAAAGAAGTTCCGGGAAACTATAGACCGGTCAGCCTCACCTCCATCCCTGGAAAAATGATGGAGCGGCTCCTGCTGGAGAGCATCTCAAGGCACTTGGAAGAGAAGAAGGTTATCAGGAGTAGTCAGCA
>VZRI01006484.1:329461-368176 GCA_013397515.1 Upupa epops | reverse complement strand
CGTGTTAACTGCCTCTATCTTCTGGCAAAGCATTTGCATTTACTCCCATGAGAAAAACTAAGAAATAAAACTCAAGGTACTGCAGCTGTTTTTACATGATCAGTATAAGAACTACTGGTCATGCTACTGGAATGTATTTTCCTGCCACACTGCAAACTTCACTGCTATAAGGATCCATCACTACAAAACCTGCAGACCCCCTTATAGGCAGATAAAATCAACTGTCAAGGTTCAGATACAGGTGCAGGAATGGATAGAACTGAGCATTGTAGGTGGAGAAAGGGCAAAAGAGTTTTTCCTTTGAATTTAGTGATTTTGGTTGAAATTCACAGAGGTCTGGACTTTCAATCTGCTGAAATTAAGTGTGAAGAGAAGAGATCCTGATGCAAAGACACACAGAAGCCTTAAAACAGCATCAGCTCTTTGAGACTGTGAAGTGACTTTAATAAAAGAAGTCAAGAGTGACCAGAGGAATTTCAGAGTGGCTGACTTCACCTTGATACTTGGAGGAGTGAGAAACTAATTAAGGATAGCACAGTTCAGCACTTAGACAAGAAAAATCCCCAAGGGTCAAAGCCTTCACAGCTTCTTTAAAAAGAGCCTGTGCTTCACTATCTATTAGGAAAAAAAATTAACATAATGAAAAGGAGAGGAGATCTGATGGGCATCATCTGCTTGTATTTCCAAAAGATTTTTTTACAGTTCCAGCAGAGCAGATAATGAAGAAAAATAAACAGACAGAGGGTAAAGAGCATTGCTACTTTCAGTATTAAAATCTACTTAGCCTTATTAAAATCTAGTTAGGAAAAAACAGCTCAAGCTAGTGGTAAAGCTTAGCAAATTGATTTTCACTGAAAAATAATAATCATAGAATCATTAAAGGTAGAAGAGACCTCCAAGATCAAGTCCAACCAACAACCAAACAGCACCATGCCCACTAAATTGTGCTTCCACATGCCAGATGTACATGATTTTTGAACAACTCCAGGGATAGTGACTCCACCACCTCCCTGTTGAGCCTGCTCCAATACTTGAACACTCTTTGAGTGAAGAAATTTTTCCTAATATCCAATCTAAACTTTCCCCAATGCAGTTTCCTCTAATCCAGCACTAATGGCTTAGCAGAAGAGACTGACCGCTGCCTTTCTACTACCTCCTTTCAGGTAGTTGTAAAGGGTAACTCTCTACAACCTCCTTTTGTGCAGACTAAACAACCCCAGTTCCCTCAGCTGCTCTTGTCTTCTAGTCCCTTGTGTTGTCATAGAAGTAGTAGTGTAGTGAGGATCCTTGTCTGGATCCCCACACATCCCACGAGAGTCACTGCTAATGTTGTGGGTCAGAGATTCCCAACTATGTTTTAAGCAAGAACTTCTATATAAAGCATCAGACACAAAGGGAGGGTTTAACAAAACCACTGATGAATTTGCAAGAGATGAGACCACTTACTCAGTATGGAGAAGAAAGGCATCAAGACATTTTAGTGCATTCTCCCTGTCACACATCAGAGAAAAAACACCCCACAAGATTTAAACACAGAGATACAGAGTTTTGTCACAATGCTCCTACAGTTAACTGAGATGAAATGTCTGAAACATCTTCACTGAGGCACGTTGTTCTCTCTGAAATTACAGTGGTCATCTAACTTCATTCTCAATCCTCATTAATCTTCAAAGTTCATCATTCTCAGTCTCTCCAGTGGAACACATATCAATTAATAGACCTGATGGTTCCTCCTGTATGTAGATTTTCCTCAGAAGTGATAACATTTTCTCTCAGCAGCAGACACGTAGCTCTGAACAGACACCAAGATGAAGAAGAGTGAAGAAGAAGACATGAAGAAGAAAAGGCGGAAGTCACAGAGGAGGAAGAAGAGGGAAGAGTGGGGGGTGCAGACACTTTTCAGCTTTTTAAACCCACATTTTAAACTTTACAGAAAATCGACAAATTAAAGATCCATTCAGCTTTTAAAGCATAATAGTCCTCCACTAACTTCATTGCCCTTCTTTGAACACATTCCAGCACCTCAATGTCATTTTTGTATCAGGGTGCTCCAAACTGAACACGATACTCAAGATGAGGCCTCACTAGTGCCAAGTACAGGGAGATGACCACCTCCCTAGTCCTGCTAGTCACACTGTTTTTTCTGCCTATCCTAGTTATCTGGGACCTTCCTGGTTAACCAGGAATTAATCAAAACTAAACAGAAAAAAGAGAAATCTTGACAAAAGGAGTGTTTCCTTAAAAAGTATAACTTCCTGCATTGTTCCTACATCTGTACAATAGAAAAAGGTCACTTGACTGGGTCAGAAAGAAAGGTCCTTTTAGTGGAGCCTAATAGCTTCTTATCAGTGACTTAGCAGCAGCTAATTGAAAAAGACATTTTAAAATGTGAGTTATCAAAATAAAATGCTTTGACTGCTGATGCACTCTGTTTTAAATGATCATTAGGAGAATTGTCTTGGAAATATTTGAGCTTTTACTTTTCCTCCCCATTTCAGAGAGGAAAATTTTCATCCTCCTAACTCTTACAGGACAGGCAGCCCTTCCTCTAGCCAACATTTACCAGTGGGGAGATTTTAGCAGCAAGCCTAGTGTTTGAGAATAGTGCTGTCCTAAAGCAAAGAGTTAAAAACTAGGAGCATGTCCCATTGCATGGGACTGATCGTGCCCAACCACAGACAAAACAGTCCAGCGTCCTAAGGTCTTACTCAAAATTCAAGAAGGGAATTACTCACACGCATATTATTTCAACCAGGGAACGTCCACCCCCTTGGTTCCCACAATGTACCTCAGAGATGGCTGGCATGAGTCTATTAGCTTAATCTTCCTCTCTCACACACGGTAACAACAATAATGTTTTGGCAGGCACCACCATTCTCACATAACACATGCACTATCCATTACACACCTCATTTTCAAGCTGCTGCATGTAGCAAACACAGGCTTATTGTTTCCCACCCTTGTTTTTTGGGGGTTGGGTGTTTTGTTGTTGTTATTTACAAAATACTGGTCAGGAGACAGAAGAGGAAAGAGAAATAAAAACAGGGCTAAAATCCCACTCATCTAGTCAAAAGGAGCTACCAATGTTTGAGAAAATGTGCACCTCATCTTTTCCCACAATAATAAACAAAACGAGGTGCCCAGTGCAAGCAGACAGATCTGACTCAGCAAAAAGAAGGTTGTAAGAAGTCAGAAAATACCCAATATTAAGTGGATTGAAAACAATAGGATTAACATATAGGCAGAAGTCTCTATTTATGTGCTTGAGGTATCTGCTGGTATTCCAACAGCAGGCCTCCAAAGTTTGTTTGGGCGGCCCATTGATTCCTTGAGAAAGCTAACGTGACTTTCTTGAAGTCTGAAAGGAAAAACAACAGATATTTTTTCTTCTTTCTTCATAAGCAAATGAGAAAACTCCAAAGCAAGAAAATCCTTCAGAGTCATGGCTGAGCCTGCAGACCAGATCCTCAGCTGGCAAAACTTGTCGTATTTCAGCTAAGAAAATGGATCATGTACTTCACTGGCTATGTGGGATCTGGCACACACTGTTGAGCAAAGGTAGAGTTGTCCTCTGTGCAACAGTGTCCAACCGGTGTTTCCTCAGCAGTCTTGTAAATCAGACTCTGAGGAGTGGATACTAAGGAAATTGCAGAAGACAGAAAATCCAGCCAGCCAGCCCGTCCCATCTGTGCACACACACAGTGGAGACACCAGAGAGCCTAAACGGCTCAATACAGAGTAGGTGATTCACTTTCAGGCTTTGTGTCTAGCAGGTACCCTTTAAAGCTGGAAGGGATGGTCTGGATATACGCCTTTCTCTGCACACCCTCTTTGTTCTGTTCAAAACCGTTTCGTCGTCAGTTGAGTCAAGCGCAATAATTTGACATATCAAGCTGATTTTGTGATCCATACGGTACGTTGTCTGGGAAGGGACCATTGAGCTTTTATTAATTCCCTTTTATTTATAAATATTGTAAATGCATTTCAGAGTGAGCCACTAGCATGTCCTGAGGCTGTGTTAGAGGGCAGAGGGGTAAACACTCTATTGTTTCTTAGCCAGAAAATTATTACTTTATGACCTCTCAAATGCCCTGTCTGCTGACCTCTGAGGATATTTAGCCTGGTAGTTAACATCTGTGGTCCCATCAGCAGCGCTGAAGTAAAAGGTACTTAATGCATAGCAGCTCTTTTGCAAGGTTAGAAAGGATCAATAGGAGATGTGTTTAATGCGGTATCACTATCAGGTCTCATCTCACTTTTAAAACTGAAATATCCACAGTGGGACATAATCTTAGTCACGCAGCAGAGAGATCTTTAACGTGGTGAGATCTCTTTCTCCGAGGTCTAGAAATGTAGCTTAAGGCACATGGAGGAAATTACCCAGGTTTGGAATAAATAGGCATGTTTCAAAAAGAAAAATGATCAGAGGGAGCTTTCTGGCATTTCAGTCCCACTGCCTTTTTTTTTCCTGGAGCTTGAGTAGTTCTTGTGGAAAACAGGCAGCCTTGCAATAAACTGTGAGCAGAACCAGGGTGGTTTTTCCCCTGGGTATGTGTGCATCCACTGCCCAAAGCTAATCCTGTCTGACTGCAGGAGGAAGAAAGTAGTGTGAGGGAAGGTAGCTTCCTCCAGAAAATTCAGTAAACTGCAAACAAACCAGTGTCTCCAAAAAGAAGACTAATTAAGCTACCTTTTGAGATTGTTAATTCAGTCTAGCAGATCGTATGGGTACAGCAGAGGGTAGCATCCAAGACATGTTTCTAAACCCACCATTGCTGCCTTAAATTTATTAGTCATAAAACACATAGGCTTACTGCTTCCGTGGCAGTCAAGAGCACAAGTATGAGGCTGAAGATTCCCTCTACGCTTTCTCATGATTCATAGTGAACTCCTTGCCCACAGCACATCCCACAGTGCCCACAGCTCCCCTTGGTGCTCAGCAGGACCAGGATCATACCCCCTGCTACTGGAAGCATTAAGTGGCTGAGCTGGAGCTGGTGGGATTGGATGCCCCCGCCTCACAGTTTATCCAAGCTCTAGCAAGTGATAGTAAGTTGATGAGTGTGCTGGCAGTGGCAGAGCCACCCCTTGAAAGATTTTATGCTCCCATACAGAGTGTACGTGTACTACAAGCTGAAGAGTGCAGCTCTACTGCTATTCCCCAAAGGCATCTGCTCAGACGAGTGATTCAATTGTCTGGCTTGGAAACTTGCTGATAATTACAGTTGTTACAGTTTTCAACCCAAGTTGCTGAGCTGGGAATTAAACAGCAGCTTGTTTTCATGCCTACTTGCTAGCCACTTTTTACTGTCCTTAACACAGCTGTGTGTGTCAGCATTGCCCCTCTTGGGCTGGATATACATTCTCAGACAGGTTCAGCTATGTTCCTCTCTCAGCAACAAGAAGCACTCAAATGCCCACAGAAAACACATTTAAATTCTCATTCCAGCTCTGTTTTGAGACAGATGCAGTCACTGTGGGGCAGAATCTGCAATGGTGAATTTAAAAATGGAATTGACCCAAGTGTGTTAGGTTTGCAGTATGATCGCTGAGGGAACAGGGAGGAAGAAGGGATGCCAGGAGAAAGGCTGTGCTGGCTGCCAGTGTGAAATACAAGTTCTGAGCAACCAAGGAGCAGGGATTATATTAACTTACTTTAGTTTGTCAAAAATGCTATTCAGACCTACTTTATGCTCTTTATTTTCACACATCCCCCAGGCAATGCAGTAGGATGTATCCCACCCACTTCAAGCAATGCAACTACTCTTCTTCTGCTGATCAAGCAGGGATCTAGAGCTGGTTTCTCCCACAGAGCACCAGACATAAACTTCTCATTGTGACTGTAGGTGCCAAAAGAGCCAGCATGTCCATCATACGATGCAGACTGAGTGCAGCCTTAGCTAGGATTAGCTGTTCTAAAATTGACATCTCCCATTCTCTCTAGTAAGGAAAGTGTTGTGGGAAAGAGCATAAGTATTCCTTATATCTCTTCTCATCACACATATATGTATGTATTCTCTTTAATTAACAGTAGACTTGGATTCTGGCAGTGCTTTGAGGGAGCGTTTTATGCAGCCACAGAGCCCTTGAAAAGGCACACACCATTTGATTTAAAACCAACCCAACCCTTGCAGTTCTGACATCTGTCCATGGTGCTTTGTGTGCTGCACTCAGATGCAGCCCCAGTAGGCTTCTTACAGTTTAGAAAAAACATGTGTAGTACTTAGTTAGGTCAACATGTGTGCTGAGAAAGGAGGAAAAAGGTATAGGATAAAAAATGGATCCCATTGAAGCCAGTGGGACGTTAGTCATTTGCTGCAGCATGGGGTAGTATTTCAGCCTATGTTCCAGCTTTTCAAAGCATGATACAACTGCTGTCTTAGGAGGCGACCTTTTATAAGATCATAGGGACACACAAAGAATATTTGACACAATTGCACCAAGACCATGCACAGAAACTTTTCTGCTATGTACAGGTTTTCTCCTTGGGATTTGTCAGCCCAATACTTTTATACTGGTATCACTGTTACTGTGTCCACTTATTTTTTTTCCACAAAATGAAAGATTTTTATAGTAGAATTGAGGGCATTCTTGGTCCTTCTGTCCCTATGGAGTGTGTGCTTTCCTGCTGTCAGACTGTGTGTTTGATGGAGAGTTTGCTAGGAGCTTCAGGGATCAAGACACTGAGGGGATTATGAATATGATGATGATAATACAGTGGGCTGGCCACTGGAGTAAGCGTTTCCTAGCATGAAATAAATAAATAGCACACCATTTCTCAGCATTAGACAGTCTGTGGGTCTCCTCTGATCTCTGCATTTTCCTCAGACCATTTACCCCAATCCTCATGGGCTTCCCATAGTCTTTGTCATCATGGTGACCCAGTGATCTGCATGGCAAATGATTCCTAAGATCAATCGAACATTTGGCCTATGCCTTTCTCTTGAAAATTAGAACTGGAAGTATAACAATTGAGGACATCTTTAGCAGCTTCCTGGTAGTCTGAAGCAAGGAGTAGGCGAGCAAAACCAAATCACAAAATGCATGTTCACCATCAGAAGTGTCATCTCTCTCTATAGAGGACTGCAGCTAAAGACAAAGCAGCTTCTCCTAGCAAGCTTAGGTGACTTAAAGTACAGCATGGATGAAGGTAGATGGAGGACTATTGTCCTTTACAGAGCAGAAAATCCTCCAGAGACTTCAGAATTCCCCTCCTGGTTTTTATCCAAGCACACTCTTCTGTTCCTCTCCCCTTTGTGTTTGCCAATTTCATGGTTTTTGAAAGATATTTATAAGAACAAGAGGTCCTATCTTGACCTGAACAGAACATGCACATGCATGAGATTAGGGTTAAATTACCTACTTCCAGAAGCCTGGCATTACGAGGAATAACTGCTAGCAGAAGCCTAAAACCCTACCTTACTTTTCTCCAACGTGTATTGTCAGTTGCTGCTGTCAAAGTTGGGTACAAGACTCATGTGCCAGGATAGTTTAGCTACCTCTGGTGGCTTTGGATCCTGCATAAGAGTGGGCCACTTTAGGAAAAGCTTTGCTAAACTGAAATCATGGCTGAAACAGCTGCACGTCCCATCAGCCTCCTGACACAAAAGAGATGAAAATGTGTTGGCTGTGGTTAAACCTTGTGTTAAGCATGCCTGGAGAATATGTTCAGAGACATGCTAAACTTGCTTAGTCCAGATAAGGACAGCACAAAAGGAGAATAAGGATGGTTTCCTGCAAGCAGAGCTCAGCACCAGCCCAAACACACTAGTCACCTTTGAAAGGTGGAGTGGGGAAGAACCAAGTTATACTGACCCCAGGTCAAACCACAGGAGTCCTGTCAGTGTCTTCAGGGTGCAAAGGCACTGTGGGGCAGTGCCTAAAGTGTGGTCTCCATCCCTGCTGGATGGAGTGATTATCCAGAACCCCTCATCTGACAACACATATGGACAAGTATTCCGGTCCACTGCCTTTACAGACCATTAAAGGGCATATGGCTTCTGGAAGGGCTACTACTCTTTTTGTGGGCATTCTATCAGAAACAAGGAAACTCCACAGTTGAAATCCTGGGGCTGGAGAGGAACAAGGGGGTTTTATTGTGGCCTTCCAACTGGCCAAATTTTCAACTGACATTTTTGCCTTTTTGTTGCTCTAACCTGAGTCATAATCATGTTACAATTGCTAACGAATGACAGTTACAAAGCCCATAAATGTGAGCTCACTCTCAGCAATTCTCCTAACCTCTAAGTGGAGCTAGTCCTCAGGGATGGATGGAATTTCACTGAATTTTACATTTCATTTGTATAATGAAATCACTCTTTGGCCTCTGCTCTGTTCTCTTTGCCCTTTTTGGACTTATGGTAGTCTCATTAGATACAGATCTAGAGATTGTTCAACAATGGCACAGTCATTGATAAACGATAGCTGCAATGAAGACTTTGAATTGTTCTGAATTGCTTTACATTAAAGTTCATTTTGATATTCCTCAACCACAGCATATATTACAATTTAGAGTCATTTAAGAGTATTCAACTTTACAAAATCCCTCCTCTTAGTTGAGATGCTTGCTTTGCATTAGCTCCACATAAATGTGTCTGAAAATACTCAGGCAATTGCAGCTAAGGCAGTCTGGACATATGAATAGCAAGAGCCACATTTTCACATGAACACTGTGCTGAGTTAAACCTTGATGTAACACTCACAGTCCACAACCCCCTGTGTATCAAATACAGAGGTACAAACAGTTTTACATATGAAATCTTTGATTCTGTTCAGAACTTCATCAAGTTTTCAGCAACACAATTAGGTTGGCACCAGCAGGATTGCTCCCGATCTACACCTGAACTGCCACCCCAAGCTAGCACAGTTATTTACAAAAGCATGCTTGCTGTGCAGGGATTTGTGTTGATTTGTTCCACGTGTCCAGAGACTGGAAAAGAGCAGAAAACCATAGCACTTGTTTTTGTTGTCCTGCTTACTCTTATGGCCTTTTTATGTGTGAGGTACTAGTATACTCCATCTTGTATGCAATTATTTTCTTTACACATACATTCTTTATACTCACAGGCTCCCACAGGCATATATTTGTCCTGATGCAGTGCAAAAGCTCATGAAGGATCTATGGGTTCAAGTAGCAACAGCATGCTGTAAAGAAAGCTTTGAGTTTTGCATCTCAGCATTGGGGCAGACTCATTCTCTCTAGCTTTTGCCACAGAAGAATTAGCCATGTAGTTAATGCACACTTGTGTGATCCCACAAGAGCCAATGGAGAAAGCCATGCTAAGCTACAAAGTTGGATTACTGAGAGTCTAAAAAAATCCAGTTCCTAAATCTCCTTAGACCTGGGGACCACCAGGAGAGAAAGAGAGCCAAATGCCTCAATTCACATTTTCCTCAGAGTCCTATCTCAGGCCCAGGATTGATTTCTTCAGGTCACAGAAGGACTGTTACACTGGGCTGCAGTTTGCTTTGGAGGTAATTGATGGCTCCAATATAAATCAGGATAGAACCACGTGGAGGGAAAGTGGGAGACACCCCCAGGATGTTTAACTCTGCTGAATGAGTGAGCAATGCAGACCAGCAGGGGCATCACCACAGTTTTCAATGGAAACAAATTCAGACCTGTGCCCAGCTTCAGACAGCACATTAAATTTCCATGAGCAGGAAAATCTCACATAACTTTTCAAAGCTTGTCATACTCTTTATTGATGACTGTCCCACTGAGTCCAGGGAGAACTGAATTCCATAAATTTCAGTGGGTGTGAGGTATTTAGTCTCATTTTCTTTTCATAAGTGTCTTTTGTCTCTTGTACAAATGTGTCGGCATCAGACTACATTAGGAATGTACTCAAGGGAATGTATATACGCACTTGGCTTACAAGTCCTTTCTAGGACTGTTTGTCTGTTTTTTCTCTCATGAAGATATGTCTTTTTTTTCCATATGATTGATGCAAAAGAGGAAAACAGTCATCTCACTGGAAAGTCTTCCACATAAGCAGTGTCCTGAGACAGTTTCTCACCGTTAACTTAAGTCTGTGCCAAAACCACCCCACAGAGTTGCTGTGATGCTGTGAACTGTAGTTACTGCTACGACTCTCTGTGTCAATCCTAGATTAGAAATGGAAACAACTGCCCATAATGAAGGATAATAAAGTAAATAAAAATATTTCTATCTCTCAATTTGAAGCATGTTGGGCATGTTGTTAGCCTGTTATTTCACCACAATCTAATTATGTTTGACAGTAGCAGATAGCTGTGGATTTTCAGAAGCACCTGAGTGACAGAGACATTGAAATAGCCCTTGTAGAGTGCCTGGGAAGCTCCATTGGTCATACCTAATTAAAGTCAGCATCTTTTTCTAGAGAAAGAAAGAAAGGAAGAAAGAAGGAAAGAAGGAAGGAAGGAAGGAAAGGAAGGAAGGAAGGAAGCAAGGAAGGAAGCAAGGAAGGAAGGAAGGAGGAAGGAAGGAAGGAAGGAAGGAAGAAAAAACATTCAGATAACATTTAGCAGTGAACTCTTTATTCCATTGCCTTCGTTCTGTAGTTCCTATAGTTAGAGACAGATAGATTTCCAAACTTTAAAAGAAAATTCCTGGTCCAGAAAAGAAGTTAACAAGTTCCAGGCACTTGCCCTGGAAACTCACATCTTGTAATACCAAAGCAAACATGGCATTGCCATGATGATATAAACATGAATTGAGCTACAGCCAGACCCAGTTAGCCCTGACTTATGTGCTCTCCTGTACTCTCATTCCAATCTTGTTCTCAGGCTCAATAGCCACTTTATCATCAGCGCCTTCATGTTTTAAAGAAAAACTAACCAAAGAACTGCAAAACCCTGCAGGAAAAAAGACACTTGACAGCTTAAGGCAAGAGGGAGCAATTTATTGCCCTTGTGTTTGCCAGGAGTGTGGGTTTCTGTCATTTTTACCTAAGAATTGCAGAGCATTTCCCTAGCTTTTTAAGGCAGCTCTGCTGTCTGCTGATAGATGTTGCCAGTGATAGCATGGAAGGTCACAACCTTAATTATTGCTCTGCTGGTACAAATAATCTTCAGTAGCAGAGTCTACTACGGTAAACCTGGCTTTTTTACCATAGCAGCTTTCTTTGCATATTTTTTAATGAAAGAGCGTTTTGTCTTTGAGACAAAATTTGAGTGCATTAAAACTATTTGGAAAGCACAGCGAGTTGTCTTGCCAGCATGATTTTAGCTACTCATGCAAAGCATCAAGATTCCAGACCTTCGCTCAGAAACCTGAGACATTTACCATTCACTGCTGCTGCTTCCACGTGGATTAACCATAGTTGGTTAATCCATGTCTTGTGCTGGACTGCAGCCACGTCACCAGCAAGGACCATACCAGAAATGGGAAGCTCTAAGGTGATGCAGCACACAGAGGAAGAAGTAAAGTCAAATATAGCTCTTAATTTAAATTCTAGAGCACTTTCTCTTCAGTTATATTGTGCACAAATTACTATCACCAAACTTTTCTCACATTTCAAGCCATACAAGGAGAAAACAAACCATGAAGAGCAAGCACACTGGAAGTTTAATCAAAATCAAATAGACAAGGGAAAATGGTTAGGTCTAGAGCAGAGCCTCAGCTGCTGTAAATCCAGGTTGTTCTGTTGCCTGTGGCAGGGATGTGTCAGCTTTCCCCAGCCAAGTATCTACTCTAGGAGCACATTCAGTAGGGTGGTTTGATCTTCTGTGTATTCTAGATGTGTGTAGAAAGGATTAAATATTTTTCACAATAGAAAAAAGATAAAAGTAAGAAATAATAATTGAGAATGGAATAAAAGGAAGGAAGATCTTGCAGGTTTGTTAGGCACTCCTCCAGCCTTTCTCTCGCTCTTTCCCCTCTGTAAAGAGAAGCAAATTAACTGTTTAACAAAGGAATCATATTTCCGGATATGACAGGAGGAGACAGATTATGAGCAGATACAAATGAAAAGTCTTGTGCCAAAAACTGAATGCTCTTAAGGAAGACTAAGTGTCCTGGGCAGCTACCAGGATTGCGAAAGGAAATGAGGATAGAAATTAGTGAAGCCTTAACAGATTTTTTCCAATTGCCCCCGTGACAGGTTAGGCTACAGAGCAAGAGAAAGGGAGCAACACAATGCACAGACTTATTTCAACCGTGTTTTTTATTATTAAGGGGTCATGAGATACAGCAGGTAGTTAGAATCCAGTTGGCTCTAAGTTATTTCCTCGGGAAACAGTTTTGTGAGATTTAATGAAGTCATGATATAATACTTTGAAAAGACTCATTTAACTGGAGATAGCCAAAGGATTAGGCTGAGGGGCAGTCTTGCTTCACAGCTGTTTGAAAGTCCTGGAAGGCATTGCTAAACCTGTCTGGGAAATGGTTTTCCCATCTTGCAAAACTCTTTGAGATTTTAGAATATTTTCCTGCCCTGAATCAGAATTATAAACACAACTTTGTAACATTTTGTTCTAATTAGTGGTTAAAAAAAAGACAGAAATGAGCAAAAGAGGGTAAGAAAGAGGAAGGACTGACTCACTCATCTGTGTCAGAGACAGTGGCCCCCCACTCAGGTAAGAACTCACTTCTTGGGCAGAATCAGGCCATGCATCTCTCTTCCTGGCTGTCTGTCGTGCAGACAGTGGTCCCACCTTGCCCTTCAGCCTTTAGCTGAAGCCAAAAAATTCCACCTCTGCTTCCTTTTGCCTCAAGTTTTGATCTTCTGTTAAAAATCAGGATTCTTTTAAAGCCAGACAGTGAAAAAAATATAATAATGCTGGGCTAAGTATTACTATACGCATCACAGATGGGAATTGCACTGGGCATTTAAACTTTTCTCTCTTACAACAAAGGAGTACTCTGAGGTTTGTTACAGAAGCTAAGGAGGAAAATCAAGTGTGTCTTACTGATTGAAAAGTGTTTAGAACCCAATTACCTTCCAGTCTCTTACAACAAAGGAGTACTCCAGCTAAGGAGGAAAATCAAGTATGTCTTACTGACTGAGAAGTGTTTAGAACCCAAATGCCTTCCAGTTTGAGAAGTCTATGGCTAAGTGATACTTCTGAAGGATCTTCTCCTTTTAATTACTCAGGAAGGTGGATGTGCAGCATAAGCAAATCAAGCATTTGTGATGGAAATATTTTGATCATGAGTACCCAGAAACTCCAGTCCAAACTTTGCCAGTAAATCATTCTGTCGATTTGAGAGAGAGAACACCTAGGGAAATGTTCTGTCTGCTAAACAGTCATGAAGATTTTAATGTCTATCTCACAAAAGAGTTGTAGAGAAAGACTAGTTAGCATTTATGAAGTATTTTGAAATGAACATATACTTTCTATGATCTGTATTCTGAGTCTTCAAAAATTGGAGGCCTTTCCTTAAACTCATTACTTAGAAGGTGTCGTATAGCTTCAGTATCCTTTGGTGCCACTGATCCAATTTTGTATCTGGTGTTAAGTCACTGATTTCAACACTGTTACATTAGACATGAACTTTTTTTCTAGAGTACTCAGGCATTTCGTTTTACCTTATCCTGCCTTCTGATAAAATCATTAGTCCAAGGAGAATTGAATGTAAAATAAAATAGGAAATTATAATGTGACATACTGCAGCAATTCGGTGTGACAGGCTGACTCTAAGACAAACGTTTCCAATGACTGCAGCTCTTTATTAAGTTTGAATGACTTCTAACTAATATTTCAAAACCTGTACTTATTATTAGCAGGCAGTAACTTTAATAATGAGATTAAATCTGCTCTTGTAAGAATGTCTGTGACTCAAAGAGCCATATTCACTGACAAATTATGCATTTCTCTAGACTTAAGAACAGCTTTATGCTTCATTTTCCCAGTCACTGTAACCTGGTGTGTTCTGGTTTCTCATTGCTACAGTAGCAAAAAAGAACTCTGAATGAAATCCAAATTATCAGAATTTTGAAATGAATCTCAGAAGGGGACCAGAGAAGCTATTGGCACTTACTCGTGTGTGCCATGTTTGCTTGTCAGAGAAATCTTATTCAGGAAGGCAGTATGTTAATGCTATGATACAAAACACCACTGTTTTTCAAAAAAACTAACACACTGGGCCTTCTGAGGAAGTTCAGCAGAGCTGGGTTTTGGTGGTAGCTAGCCCACACAATTATACTAAAATCAGGACATCTTTCAGCTGAGGTGCAACTGAAAAGAAGAATCACTGGCCAAGGAACTTACCTTGATCAACTAGGGGATATGAATTTTAATCAAAATGCCATAAAATCTATCAGACTGTTCTGATTCTAATTTATTTCCTCATCTGCCACCTGGATTTTCCCTCTTAGGTCCTCCAGTTGGAAGCATGTAAGAGCGCATACTGGAGTATGATAGCAAATCCATAAGCAGCACGTCTAACAGTCTATGAACTGAACATCAGTGTCCCAAAATGTGAAAGAAACCATATGCCTAAAGCACTGTTTTGTCCAGAAAGGTGATCTCCAGATAATATATTTCCTTCTAGTTTTTATTATTTCCAAACAAAGAAGAGCAATTTTAATTCATCGCACTATAAAAGAGTATTCAACTTGAGTCACTATGACTGAAAACACATACAGGGTTAGAAACATCTTCGATACGACAGAAGCAAAATGTTTGTGAAGCAGTGGAATAATTTATTTACAATGCAGCATTGGGCCCGACAAGTCATGAGGAACGTGTGAAAGCCCTATTCCACAGCACCTTTCACTCTTTATAGAGTCCTTAATTTGCATATCTACCCAAGGTCCAGAAAGTTCACGCATATGCTATTAGGCTTGATAAAAACCTTTCCCTCCCACCAGGGCTGATGTAATGCCCACACATTACATCATGCTCATGCTCAGTCGTTTGTGGGGAGGGTCTTCAGTGGTCTAGGGATGAAGGCTAATGGTCTCCTTCAGCATAAACTTTGGATCCCTTGCTTCAGTATACATGTGTACTCACACTGAGCTTACTATTGTGGGATAAGTAACCCTGAGCTCAAACAATAATCTTACAGACTGCCAAACACACTTGTTTTTAACAGATACTTGTCTAAAACAACACCACTCCATGAAATTCCTTCCAACAGTTGTTATGGTGTCCTCACTTCCAGCTGCTTGGTCCTATCTTCCTTTCTGCAGTGAGGCTCTTCCAAAAGGTCTGCTTCTTCAGCTTCCAGAAAGAATACTTAAAGAATGCTTGCATATTTACAGAATAGTAACTACTTCAGTTAAAAATGCTGAGGGTTTACTTCATATTCTATTAACCTATTAACCTTTAATAAAAATCTTCCCAACCCATGGTGTATCTCAGGGTTATGCTTCATCAAAAGCAGGCCTTAAGAAAGGAAGTGGAACTTGCCTTGGTTTTGCAGTATTTTTAAAGACATGCTAAGAGTCATGTGGAAGTATGTGTGATAAATAGGAGTTTTATTCGGAATGGATAGTTAGTTTAGCTAGGAAGTTCTCCAATCAAAAGACATGTATAGAAAAGTTCTCGTTAGATGTTTCATTCCTGTAGCTTTTTCCTAAACTTGATGACAGCCAGAACCTGACCTTTAATGCCCCACAAAAGGTTGTTACCACCTTTGTGCCCAGGCAGCCTCTGCACCGAGAGAATTCCTGGCTCACGCAAACAAAATGTGGTGCTCTTCTGTGCCTGAGCACCACAAGACTGGCCACACCTAGCAATTATTTTAATCATGCCTTCATTTTACCTCCTGCCTGTAGTACTCTGCTGAGTTGGAACAGCCTCGGTAATTACAGTAATGTTAGATGAGAAGCAGAGCTAAAGCATGTGTCCTCTGGAGGCCATAAGAATGGCCCAGCCACCACACAGGGCTCTGCCATTTTGCCGCAGAATGAAGGCATCTCCCTGTCCCACATTTCTTCTGTTTGCTTCACTCATTCATCCAGCTCATATGCAAGGCATACACTGTGATGGAGAGGGAGGTAATGTTGCATTTTACTCGTGCACAGAGGTCATACTCCAAACAACATCATTGCTTCCTCATCCCCTGCACTGGCTACAAATTCATTTTGTTTGTTGATGAGAGCACAAATCAAAGAGATGAAGAGAGAGAGAGAGGAGGGGACAGGGGGATGTCTAATGAACACTAAACCCATACTTTATTTATGGTAAGCCCCCACAGGTCCTGTTTAGCATCCTGGAGAGTTGAGAGGAATGTAGACTAAACCCCAAAAGAGACACTTAAGTGCTTTCCTCCCCCTTGAGCATCAGCTGAGGTTGAGAGACGAAAAGAAGGAAGAGTAGCAATAGCCTCAGAGGAACAATGCATAAAATGTTGGTTTCCCTTGTGCAACTGATGGGCTGTGAGGAAAGAAGAAGAGACTCATCTGAGCTCTAGTAGAAGGGAGCAGTACCACTTCCCACTACCTGTTTTCTTGAACAATAGGTGCAAGATAAATGTTTCCTTAAACCAAATGTCTGTGCTGCTAAGGCCTAGACCTGTGAATGTTTACCCATATGTTAAAGATGAATACCAAGGGGAAAAGACTTCCGTTAAGAAAGAGACAATTTAGAGGCATAAGGGCAGAAAATATTGAGACTTGGCATTGAAACAGTGGGAACTGTTTTTTACCTTCAATTATGATCAAGATCACCATAAAATCAAAGATGAAGTCATAACTGAAGGCAAGAATCTAGCATATAGAGTGTTCTCCCTCTCATCGCTTGAAACTCAACAGTATTTCACAGAGACACAGAACAAAACCTAAACTTTCACACTGGCTAAGATTAAGCTTTTCACTGGCAAGTAGGCATTCATCAACCAACCTCACCCACACAAGTGGAGTCAGGGGTTACATACAGACATCCTTTGTGTCTGTAGAGATGGGTGCACATGTGTAAAACATTTGCACAAAAATACAGTGGATTTCATTGTGCATGGAATCATAAAATCAATTTTCATCATTTTTTCAGTTATTTTTCTCATGCTGAATGAAAAAATAAAGAACTTAAAATTGAGAACCACAATGAAAAACAGTATGAAGACAATGAAAAGACCTTAAAATATTCCTCAGTTGAAAAAGCTCCTTCTCTGATAATGAATGATCATCAATTCTAGTTTTGCATAATCGCACTTCACCACAGCCAGGTAAACTGAAGGAGTTCTTTGGGAGCTCAACGGGACTTCCTTTTCAAAGTACAGTAAGATAAAATAGTTCACTTAATTTTGTACTGTCAGATGTTCCATACATTTTACTGTGTATCTATCACTTCTTTACCCATACCTAGCACATAACCATCTATTCTCAGCACAGGACCAAGGCAAGATGCAGCTGGGAGCAGTGCCAGCCCTATGCCACAGGGAGCAGGATACATGCACTATGGGGACTCACACCCCTTCACCCTCACCAGTCAGTCCAACCCTTCTGTAAATGGGTGCATAGCTCTTTAATTGGCGTCATTACCTCATATAATGTTTTCTAATTATATTATTGATTTATCTCCTGTTCTTTTTAATGGATTCTCCTTCCAATTCACCCTCAGTAAAGACACTGGCAAGTAGCACAAATGGGTCTCCAGGGGTCCTCTTCCAACTATGTGTATTGCACACAGCATACAGGTGTTTGATTCTGTGTTGGCTTCATAGTTTGGGGGATGGTGGAGTGAGCAAGAAACATCTCAGTCCGCTAACACAGTCAGGCACAGTAATTCCTGCCCTATAACAGGCAGAAATATTGCTGTGCCCAGACTTCTCTTTTTTACGGTTCACAACTCAGAGAAGCTGCCTGTAGAGCTATGCAGGAAACATCTCATACCCTGCAAAAAATGTTGGCAATTTAAGAACTATTTCAATTGCAGGTTGGAAACACCCAAGAGTCTTCAAACAAAAATCAGTGTGATCATCCCCTATCCAGTGCAGAGTAGCGGATAAGTGGCAAAGACACGACAGTCAGTGCATCTCTGTGGGTGCAATCAGGTACGTGTTAGGGGACTCTGCCAACCTCTTGAGCAGTCAAGACACAGTGTCACAATAATAAAAGCTGTGCTAGAGCCCTCTCCTGTATTAGAGCTAATGACCCTTCCTGAGCATGGATTTGACAGGGGGAAGAAAGGATGAATGTTGCTTCCTCAGCTAGGCGAATCAACTCATATGACTCCATATCTCTGCTCCAGGTGTGCAGCTCATACTGAACCTAACAGCAAGCTCATACCCAGCATAACAGCAAGCCTACACTTCTGGAAGGTAAGTCCAAGCTGAAGACATGAGCCTTACTTTTCTCCGTATCAGGACACATGTTGTAAAGCACAAAGATAATTCTCTGTGGAAGTTCACAATAAAGGAATTAAAACTTGATCTTCACCTGCTACCATTCCAATGGCATAAGTCACTCCCCACCAACCAGACACTACTTTTTCTATGCTTCATGTCTCTTTGGAATCAACTGCATCAAATGTATATATGATTAAAATCATCATACAGCAGAATAATGCCATGTTCTAGAAACAAGACCAGTATTACACCAAAGTGGATGTTCCAGGTTAATACCAATGTGCTGGTTCCCCATGGAGAGCAGCTCTTAGTGATCCTTCCCCTAGGAGGTGAAGACTCTTAGCTAAAGGAGAAAAATGTCTTAGAAAACTAGAGAGGGGGATTTAAAGCTGGAGGAAGGTATTGGCAAGATACAGCTGAGATTTATCTGCTCCACTGGAAGAACCATTTGCCTAATTATCAATGCACTTATCGAATCCCAAGGAATTAATAAAGTTCAAAGGGATGCAAGAAAGTGCATTCCCAAGCACGTTGTCTGCAATAGGCAAGCTGCTAAACAACAAAGCAGGTGTCAGACCCACAGGTCCTGTGTGAATTGTCACCCCTCCGCTCCAGGGTCAACCAACACCCTGCCCAGACCTGTGTATTGTCCAGGATGGAGGTGGTTACTTGTCCATAAAGTGTAGCCTGGAAGGCAGTTTTATCTGGATGCCTAGCAATGCTCCTTGTTAGGTAGCTCTGCTTGTTAAAACAGCAACAAATACAGTGGCTTCCACAGTGAAGAGCAAGAGGTGCAGGGCTTTTTCTGGCTTTGCTGCAATGAAGTCAAGGCAATGACAGACATCCAGTTAGGACAGCGTTGTTAATAGTTGCCAGCTCTTGGTATAAATGAGTCTGAGTCCCTGAATAGTGTCAGGTGGGTTTTACCAGCATGAGATAAGGGAGGCCATTGTTCAGGAATCAGTGTGGGATCATTCCAGGCTGAAAACTCTCCTGCTAATTCTGTTCCTTCCAGCAACTCAGTCACACACAAAAAATTGCATCTGATGCCTGTAATGGTATATTACAGTTTTGGGTGCATGTAGCAAGAGATTTTTGGTTTCTACTCTCTTCCACTGATAAGAGTGTTTTCAGGAGAGATGTTCACCTGTAACTTCTGAGAACAGAGGATGGCACCCACCATCTTCAGATTAAAGTCTTATACAGAGCTTTGAAAGTGAAATTTACAAATGCTGAGAGAACCTTCTGCCTTCTCTATCAGTGTACATAGTGTAACTTTTCTCCTAGTTAAAGACAAACAGAAAACACTTCAATCTTAGTTGGGAATCATTAAACAAAATTTGTGGTTTCTCAGTTATGGAGGAAATTTTATGATAACTTTAACTTCTCCAGGCTAAGTCATGTGGATAGCTAATCCTCATTACAGACCTGTTTATGGCTAATGAACCAAATGCTGCTCTCTTAAATGGGTGAGGTGTCACAGATATTTGCAAACTTGTAATTACACCAGCTCAAAACTAGAGATGATCCATCCTTATACCTATGAGGATCACATTAGCACCTCATGACTCATTCGGGACCAGTGCCTCTGTCTACAATAAACAGAGTGAGGAAAGGTCCCTGCCCTTAGGGTTATACAGAGAACACAGAAATGCTAACAGAGGATTAGAAGTAAGGTAACTGAGGCCATGTGATATTAAATGATCTCTATGGAGCTAAAGCAGACTATGTTTTTAAGATGGTACCACCTCACATCCTATATTGCGGTTCTCAACATGTGTCTGTGTGGGCTACTAACCTGAAAGACCTTTCAACAGCTCAGGCAATGCAAATTGCAAATTATGCCTGCACTTCCTTCCAGACATTTTTGCATCCTTAAATCACAGCCATGCCTACAGTGCCAGGACAGGTAGATCCCCCTTTCAGAGCTAGAGCCTGACTGGCTCAAGGCACATGCCATTCTAAGGATGTGGCAGCATGGGCTTCCCAGTGGGCCTGGCATCTGCCTTATGTTCCCAGGACTCCCTGCAGGCTCTGCTTGATTAAAAGGAGCACATATATGCACAGCTACTCAGCTGCAAACCCAGCTGGTGTAGGCATTTTCTCAGTGTCTGAAGCTTTTGCATCACTGAGAAGCCAATCCCATCCATTCACCTTAGTGCTTTGCTATTTCTCTGAAAGCATGTGGGATATGGCAGCCCCACGCTGACCCATCAGCATTACATGAGTGGAAACAGTACCACCCCAAAGAAAATCCCTAGAAAATAAGGGCTTTATGAAAGCCTAATTATTAATGTTATTTAAAATAACAGTAAAATGTTACTTTATCAGGTGTTGAAGTTTCCCTTTGTGTCAGGAGCCTGTTGCCTGAACAGAGGCACCTAGTGCACAATGTTCTGTCTATCTAGTCTGCTGCTGGGCATTTGAGCTGCCCTGGATCATTGAAACCATCCTCAGCAGTATATTAGATGTGAGCTAGACAAGTCACACACTCCTTAGAGCAGCAGCTTGGATCCAGGGAGATACCTTGGGGCACCAGACAGCTGTGTGTGGGCAGAGTAAGTCTCCCTCACTGTCTCAAACCTTAAAAAAGCCTGTCACGTATCTTACTGCTGGCCCCCACAGCAGTGTATGAGTTCCCTGAGAACATAGTAATAATTATGACTCTTTCCAAATGGGATATTCATAGGAAATTAGAATAAACTAGTCCTATAAGAAACCCTTTTAAAATTATTGTCGAGGCTTTTGACATGTGCAACAAGCAAGTAGTAAGTTACGTGCAACGTGCAGCTAGTTACACCCTATAATGTGAGAAAGAGAAGTCCACCTTTGCCTTTGTGCACAAAAGAAATTCTGCCTTTTAAATGTTTAGCCAGGGATGTAGAAAAACCATCTTGCCATTACAGAAACACAGAATTGCTAAGGTGGGAAAAGACCTCTAAGATCATCCAACCTAGCCTATGACCTGACATCACCACATCAGCTAGACCAGGGCACTAAGTGTCACATCCAGTCTGTCCTTAAACACCTCCAGGGATGGTGGACCTCACTACCACCTGGGCAGTCCATTCCAGTGTCTAATCACCCTTTTCATGGGGAAGGACTTCCTAACATCTAACCTAAACCTCCCCTGGCACAGCTTCAGGCCCTGCCCTCTTGTTCTATCACTAATTGCCTGGAAGAAGAACCCAACCCCCACCTGTCTACAGTTTCCCTTCAGGTAGTTATAGAGAGTGATAAGGTCCCTCCTGAGTCTCCTCTTCTCCAAGATAAACAACCCAAGCCCCCTCAGCCTCTCGTCATCAGACTTCCCCTCCAGTCCCTTACACAGCCTCATTGCTTCTCTGGACCTATTCCAGTCTCTCAATCTCTTTCTTGAAATGAATGGCCCAGAACTGCCCCCCAGTACTTGAGGGGAGGCCTCCCCAGTGCCCAATAGAGGGAGAGAATTGCCTGCCTAGTCCTGCTAGCCACACTATCGCTGATACAAGCCATTGGCCTTTTGTGCCACCTGGGCTCCTGTTCAGCCAGCTGTCAACCAGTACTGCCAGGCTGCTCTTCAGCCACTCATCCCCTGGTCTGTAGCTCTGCTGGGGATTATTCTTCAACTCTATTTTGTCTCATGCCCTGAACCAGAATGGAGGCACTGCAGTCACCAGGGGTGTTCTGGACCCTGTTACAAAGCAAATGTGCTTTTATTTAGTCTCAGTCAGTGGAAAATAAAAGCAATCATGATGTGTCAGGCAACAATTTTGGCACAAGTTGCCAGAAAACAGGATCTGGGAATGTTGCAGTAACATCCCTTTGGGTTTCCTAATCTGCAAACGGTGTCACAGTTGGTAATGTAAAATTGTACTAGATATTTTAGAGAAGTTAACTGGCATCTTGTTCACCGAGATGCGCAAACCATGTTCACTGGGGTGTAGAAGCTTTCTGGGGAAGTATTCCTCATCTGGTTAAAAATGTTTAGCAAGAAGTTAGCAGTTTTTAAGCCGTACTCATTCAGTAACATTTGGTATATGTCAGTAAAGTTCCTTAGTGTATCAGCCAGTGGACGGTTCTGTTAGTCACTCTCCTTTGTATGAATTATGCTGGGCATCTGTGAATAGTGCTGCTACCATGAAAATCACAAAATCATGAGCTGCACTGCAGTTGTTCATAAACACCTTAGCAAGTACTCAGCTGCTGAGGGAAGTGGTGGAGTCACCATCCCCGGAGGTATGTAAAAGATGTGTAGATATGGTGCTTAGGGACATGGTTTAGAGGTGGACTTGACAGTGCTAGACAACAGTTGGATTCAATGACCTTAAGGGTCTCTTTCAACCTAAATGATTCTGTGGTTCTGTGCCTTTATGATTCTATGAGAGTTGCTCTAAACACCCACTGACAGCCATGTCTTTACACCATATGCAAGACAACATCCACTTTCTGACCATGCTTATGTTCTGAGTCAGAACTAGTCCTGTTCAGTGATTTTACTCTTCAGATCAGTCTCTTGCTAAGTAACTGCACTTTCTGAAGCTAACAGCATATTTTTACAGACACTATCTGTTTCTAAAAAGTGATAACACTTGGTGTTTGTATTTGCTAGTAAGGATTGGTGTGCAGAAAGGCTTTTCCTTATACATGCTCCTATGGGGACCAGAGTCACTGCTAAATCTTGTGTGCCAGGCTGTGGGTGCAGTAAGTGAGAGGCTGCACCCTCCGGGAGAAGTGGACAGGACAGGTGACCAACAAGGTATTCCATTCCAAATATTTCGTATTCTGTACAAAGCTGAGGGTTTATGAGGGTAAAAATTCTGTGGTTCTGTCAAGCTTTTTTCTTCAGTGGCCAGTGTTCAAGGAAGACTGTTCTTCCTCCAGTCCAAATCTGTGCATTCCTGAATCCAATTCCAGAATGCAGCTCCTGAATCTGGTTCCCATCTGCCACTGAGTCCAGTCTGGGACTTCCCTATTGCTTACTCTAGAGATGCAACTGACATCAGGAGGATTGAGTTCAGTGTTGGTTTTGTATATTTGTGTATGTTTAATTTTATTGTTAGTTCACTAAAAAGTGTTTTGGTTTTCTTTTCCATGTCCAAGAGCCTTTCCCCCTTATTCCATTTCTTTTCTTATTTGGGAAGAGAGAGGTGTTAATAGGTAGCATCTGTCATCTATTCAGTGACCAGCTTATCTAACTCTTGTGAGCCCTAACCACTGGCATCATAAAATATGAGCATGACATGAAGCAGATGAAATGCAGTGCATAAGTGCTGGAAGTGCCCTACAGCACCTGCAGGCCACTGTCCCTGACTTCCCAACCTCATGGGAGCTTCTGCACCACTCTGGGGCTTCAGTGCAGTGCTGCTCTGGGTTGGGCTACAGCAGCCTTGCTTGGGCTGTTGGGCAGGCCCAGTAAAAGGGAAGGGGAAAAGGCTGCATGCATCCTCATCCTATGGAAAGTAACTCTCTTTCTAGGGGTGTGAAATCAAGAAGCATTGCCCGTAGTTCATTCTTGCACTCAAATTGATGGAAAACATCATCTTCAAGACTGATTGTGCTTTTTACAGCCAGTTTGGTGTAAGTAGTATTTCTTTAAATCGCTTTCACCACAGAAAACAAGTATCACTACTGGTTTTACACAAACAAAAGATAGGGCACAGAACTGAGCTGCAATTTTCTTTTCACAGCATTGGTACCACAGAAGTAATTGATTAAATTCCTGAACTCCAGACCAACAGTTTGGAGCATGCTCCTTCCTGAGGATGCTCGACTCACCCCGACTTCTACGAAGCAAGTAACACCTTGATTTCAAAGGGTGCTGGGGAGGACTTTGGACTCTGCCAGCAATGCCTACCTCGCACCTTCCCTCTCTCCTTGCCCCGTACTCACACAGGCACACACCAGCGTTCACAATATCACTCACGCGTGGTAGCAGACTACTCAGGTCCTTTCTCACCGTCACGCCTGAAGTCCCAATTCATTTACTTTGCTTTTTATAGAAAAAGAATTGATCTTATCTCTGTGCAAGTAACAATTCCCCTCTCACTTTCCAAAGGCTTGCTGTCTGTATATTTATTGTTTTCCTCAGTGGTCTGGGAGACCCTATAACCTGACCGAACTGTAACCCTTGTTTCCTGTTTCAGATACAACACTGTTGAAAGGCTAACAAAGCAAAAAAAAACCCACAACCCACCCAAAAAAACCCCAACCAGCTGGTATTTTTCACTCGGGTAAAAACAGTAAACAACTTGGGTTGTAACTCTGACACTTTATAAATTGCCTTCACTCCATGACACCAGATACCTGCTAGGCTTGAAAACAAAAGTTACATCACACATTCTGTGCACGGTCATTTTTTAGGAAAAAAAGCAGGAGCCAAGAAAAACAGAGAGGAGAGCAGCTATTTTAAGCTGCTAGGACTACATGTCTCCTATGCTGCTGCAAGTGCTGCATATGGGTAGGGGAGGGGTGTCCAGGTTCAGAGCACAGCCATGGGGTGCAGCAGGAGGGGGGATCCTGCCATAGGTTACTGAAGGTGGGCATCCACAGGTGCCCAGGTACAGTTACTGCCTGCCCTAAGGCAGCCCCAGTAACTCCCCAGAGGGATTCAGGGCAGTCCTGACACCCCAGGAGTGATAGCTGGGACAAAGACTTAGCTCTCTGCAGTACATGCAGCAGGTTTAGTGTGGTCATGGGAGGATTCCCAAGTGAGCGCTGAGCTGAACCCATGTGAGTTGAGGGAGAGGAAGGTCAGCACCCAGGCTAGTCGTTGTATTTCATTAACACAGTCATAGCTTGTAGCATGGCCTGTTGCAGAGTTTGCCTGATGCTTTCTGGTTTAAGAATCTGTTTTCCACTTCTTATACCACTGTCAGCCTCAGGTTCCCTCTAAATATTTACATACAAACGCATCTATAAATACACACAAGCCCCCACACTCAAGCTTTTCCAAGTAGAAAGCCAGGAAAAGCTTTCCTGGTTTTCTGTAATTAAAACAAAATAGTGTTGCTTTGTGCTGTTTTCCTTGAAGAGCTTGAATTATTTTAAGACAGCTACACCAGCACAACTCTGAGGGAAATGTAGTGAGAGCAACCACAATATTTGGACTTAAAGCCCAGCTTTCCCTAAGGGGAAGCCTGAAAACCCCAAACTTCCATGTTGGCTAATTAGGCAGACAAACCTCAGGCATGAAAGCTGGGAGGTGAGGTTCATCACCAGCATTTTGGTGCAGGAGCCCATGCTTAGTGTAATTACTGTTAATATGAAGTTTCCTTCTTCTCTTCCTTGCTTTTGGGTGCTGCTGGGGATGTCTGTCAGAGCTGACACACTTGCAGGGTGTTGTTGCTATTCCTCATCCTTGATTAGAACCTGCGTGGGTTGAGTTTCCCAAGACAGGATCCAGGGCAAGGCACTTCTGCTGGCTGCAGTTATCATGTAAAGATACTCACCCCCAGGTACAAAATGCTGACTTGGCAAAGCTGTGATTATTTGGAACTGGCAAGCACACCTTGCCGTGCTTGGGAGCTTTCAGTAATTCAAGCACTGTGTTTGGACATTCAATTTGATTTTTACTCTGAATGCTTGTTTACTTCCTTAAAGATACACAGTTTTTATTTGCAGTTGTTGAGAGATGATGAATAAATGCCTTACATTACATTTTATACTTCTTTTGGTCAAGTAGAAGCAGTGAGGGTGACAGAGCACTGGAAAAGGCTGCCCAGGGGTGTTGTGGAGGCTCCTTCTCTGGAGACGTTCAAGACCCACCTGGTTGTGTTCCTGTGCAACTTGATCTAGGTGATCCTGCTGTGGCAGGGGGATTGGACTGGATGATCTTTCAAGTTCCCTTCCGATCCCTAATGATTCTATGATTCTATAAAGTATCTTAAAATCTAATTACTCAGAGTCTTATTCTTTTGATGCTCTGAGTTAATGATAGGATTCGTGGTCACTGGATAACGTTTTGTTGTCTTTCCTTATGTTTTTTTGGCATTTTCTTTTAGGACAGACATTGAATCCTTTTTATTTATGAGTTATTATCAGTTAAATGAGCTGGATACATGTTTTGCGGTGATTCTGTTTAAGAAGGTGGTCAGTATGAGCAGTCATTTCAATGTTTTTAGGTCTAGTAGATCTCATCCCATAACCACTTGCTGGGCTTTACTATCTAACTCACTGTATTCAGAAAATTAATCACAGAATCATTAGGAATCGGAAGGGACCTCGGAAGATCATCTAGTCCAATCCCCCTGCCACAGCAGGATCATCTAGATCAAGTCACACAGGAACACATCCAGGGGGTCTTGAACATCTCCAGAGAAGAAGTGCTGGATTGTGTCCACAGAAGGGCAACAAGTCCTGTGCAGAGTCTGGGGCACAAGTTCTGTGAGGCACAGTCGAGGGAACTGGAATTGTTTAGTCTGGGGAGAAGGAGGCTTTTTACAGTTTTTACAACTACCTGAAAGGAGGTTGGAACAAGGAGGGGGGTGGCCTTTTCTTCCTGGTCAAAAGTGATAGGACCAGAGGAAATGGCTGCAAGCTGCACCAGGGGAGGTTTAGGCTGGATATTAGGAAGAAATCACCAAAAGAGCTATCAAACATTAGAACAGGGTGCCCAGGGCAGGAGGGTGTGGATTCTATGATTCTATAAAGTATCTTAAAATATAATTACTCAGAGTCTTATTCTTTTGAAGCTCTGAGTTAATGATAGGATTCGTGGTCACTGGATAACGTTTTGTTGTCTTTCCTTATGTTTTTTTGGCATTTTCTTTTAGGACAGACATTGAATCCTTTTTATTTATGAGTTATTATCAGTTAAATGAGCTGGATACATGTTTTGCGTTGACTCTGTTTAAGAAGGTGGTCAGTATGAGCAGTCATTTCAATGCTTTTAGGTCTAGTAGATCTCATCCCATCATGCAGTTTTAATGTGTTTTATCTAGCTTGGAAGAGAGAAAATGGAGCTTTTGCCTTTCCAGCTTACTGTTTCTTCCCAATCCAGCTGAGCAAGGTAAAGCACTGACTGATTAGAGGCAAAACTGCCTTCTGTTTGTCAGAGGTTTCAGCAAGTTCTGCCTCCAAGTGCTCCATCAATGGCTTCACTGTCTTTGACGCTTCCAGGGTAAACACATATTGCTTCCTATTATNCACCAAAAGAGCTATCAAACATTAGAACAGGGTGCCCAGGGCAGGAGGGTGTGGTGGAGCCACCATCCCTAGATAGATATAAAAGGCATGTAGACGTAGAGCTTAGAGACATGGTTTATGGGTGACCTAGCAGTGCTGGATCAAAAGTTGGACTTAATGATCTTAATGGTCTCTTCTAACCAAAGATATTCTGTGATTCTCTAATTTAATGAAAAGCTGTCATCCTAGACATGAATTCTTGACCCAAATCAATGGCCAAAACAGGAATATATGCATCGGCTTGTGAGAAGGGCACTCGAAGCAGTATGGTCCTGCTTCCTGCAGAGGAGGAGTAGGCTGGAGAAGAGCATGTCCAGACCTTCCATATTTTCACAATGACACTGGGTTCTCATTTAATCCACTATCCTACTTCCAAATCTTCTAAAAATCTTAATGGGCTAAATCAGGAACAAATTTCTCTGTGCAAGATTAAAAATACATCTCTCGTGGTAAAAATGTTACTACTTTACCCGTTTCCTCACTAAGGTCCAACAAGACCTTGCCTATCTTTTGGAAAGGAAAACAGAGCAGAAAACATCACAATAAAATGCCCGTCAGACTGTGTTCTTCCAGAAGCATTGTTCCAGAGCAGATGAGGATTCTGCAGTTTCCAAGTGCAAGTGGATATGAGGGAAGAGAACTGAAAGCAAGAAGGCAACAGTTAAATGTGTGGTTTGAGCAAATTCAATATTAATTTAGGAGATTGTGGTCATTTCAGACAGAGAGGAAAAAGAGTGGAGAGTGCTGCAAAGATGACTCTTCTAAAAGCTAATTTCTGTATTAGTTAATATTGGCGAATGGACTTGGTTCACCCACATCTCTCACATTTTGTAAGGAAAAGTTTGTTTTCTATTTTGAAGTGAGCACTGATTTCTTGAAGCAAGTCACAAATGCCAGTAGCATCTTTAAAGCAACGTGTCTGAACCGATTACTTAATTTGCTTTTCTACATCTATGTATGGCCAGGTATAAAAGTCAAGAGGCTCACGATTGGATTTAGAAGACACACTACAGCTCTCCTCCAAGTGCTCCATCAGGATGAATCTGCCTCAAAATTGGGCATGTAACATCTTCCAGGGAACGCAGACAGAGAATAGCAAATCAGCTCTTCTCAGTGAAAGTTAGAGAGAGAAAAAAACCAAACAATAAAACTGAGAAAAACACTATCAAATTCTGAACTGCTGTTGTAAAAGCTTCTCAGGCTGAAATACAGAAAGACCCGTCATGCTATCATATAAAATAGATACGCTTCCTGATTCTGATTTGGCTGCAAACTAAATGAATGTACAACTAAACTGCTCTAATCACTTAGAATGTGGCCTTTTAAAAGCTGAGCTGGATTTTTATAGAAGAATCATAGAATGGTAGGGGTTGGATGTGACCTCTGAAGATCTAGTCAAACCACTTGATACAGCTGCATCACCTAGAGGTGCAGCTCTCCTAAAGGTGAGATTTTTTTTTGCAGTTTGACATTCTGCAAAACAGCCTCTGTGGTAAATGTACTCTGGTATTCATATGAATTATGTTATTTAAACTAAGTACACAAGAAACTTGTGGCCAGAAGGTATCATGTTTTAATAACTACAGTTCAGGGTAGGAACTGAGCACTATCTGAGCAGAAAGCTGTTTGAAAGCTCCAGAGGTGCTTTCTCCCACCCTGCACACACAGTACACTGCTGCTGGACAAATAGATAAATGTAACCCACTGGACCTGCAAATCAATTTCTGTATTGTTGGAGACAAGTGAAAATGAGTCTTTTGCACTATTGACCCCAGACAGGCTGGGCATTGGTAAAAGCAAGTCAGTCTGCTGCTTCCTTTATGGCTGAACGCTGATAACCTCTTTAAATTATCTCTGACTGAAATCTGGAGGTTGTGGTAAGGTGGGACTAAGAAACACGAGGGTTTCCTGTGCACTCCTGACACATCAGTCATGAGGAAAGTAGGGCCAGCCAATTTCACAGCAGAGCCCAGCATGGATACTGCTGCTGAACTCTGAAACCAGGCTCCAGCAGGGTTTGCCAGGGCAGCTGGAGACGGCTATTGCCCATGGCTGGCTGTCCCAGCCCTCATGAAGATCCCCAGCTTGCCTTTTGGTAGTTACAGCAGTGCAAGCGGTGAGTCCTTCTGACTGCAAGGAAAGCACAAAAGGTCTGGGGCTGTTTCAGCTTGAAAAGACTGGAGGGAGGGATTGCCACCATCTAGCATGAGAAAGGCTGCTGCCAAGAAGCAGCATCATTCTGTCCAGTCTTGGATTGCAGAAACTGAAGACTGTGGGCAGTACTTGCAGAGTAGGAGTATCAGGTTCAGTACTGACAGGCTTTCCCAAAGAGTAAGGTAATGCATCACTAAGAGGGCTTATCTGAGCAGGGAGAACCCATCATAGACTGGTTTACATTGGAAGGGACTTTAAAGATCATGTACTACCAAGCTCCCTGTCATGGGCAAGGACTTTCACTAGCCCAGGTTGCCCAGTCTATGGCCTCTTCTAGGGAGACTTTTAAGAACAAGCTGGAGAAGCACCTGCTAAGAATAACACAGGTCTTCAATGTAAACTTCATGGATTACCTCTTCAGTAAGTGCAGGGGGAATGCAGCACCCAACATGCAGTGTGTATACTGCTATGGTAGATCTGTACAGATCTGTAGGTGTTCAGGTATCTTTTTTCTATCCATCTTATCACCACTAAAATCTACTCCCTGCAAAGCTTTCAGGTGAAGAGGCAATGCAGTGTGTAATGCTGAGTTTGTCACTTCCAGAGACAGGTGAGGTGTTAACAGCTAAGTGAGAAAATCAGCAGAACAAAAGACTACATCATCTCATCCCTAAGTTAAAACACTTCACTTCTACATTGCGCTTTACCCTCTCTGATTTTTATCTTTCACTTCAGAATTTGTTGTCACTGAACATAGCACAATAAACCCCAAGGGGCTAAAATGAGGTATTAGCTAGACTAATTGTTGTTGAGTATAAAAACACCACAAGACTATTCTGGTTGTGCAGCCAGAAAGAAGCTTGTACAAATGGTTAATGAAGACAGAGTCCAAGAGAGGAAAATCATTTCAAGTCTACAAAAACCTAACCCCCAAATTGCAGCACACTGCTAATGGGTGCTATCCAAATACCAGTGTGCATGTTGTCCTTGTGGTGAAGGGCAGGCTGTTGGTGTAGTATGTTAAAAGATGTCTGTGTCTTTCTTTGTAAATAAATTGTTTGGAGTTCTCAGATATCTA
The DNA here is from genome assembly GCA_013397515.1 of Upupa epops. Classification (NCBI taxonomy): domain Eukaryota; kingdom Metazoa; phylum Chordata; class Aves; order Bucerotiformes; family Upupidae; genus Upupa; species Upupa epops. Next base: position 337,565 of record VZRI01006484.1, on the reverse strand, counting down.
GCTAAATGGTTATGAAGTTTATCAGGGCTTGCAGATAGCGCTGGTTCAAAATAGGAACTTGCAATTATCACTCAATTACAGACCTTCGAAATCAGACAACGAGGCACCATTGGCACAGCCCCAGGAAAGCATTCAGTACAGAGATACTAATCAAGATGCTGCTCCTAACAGCTAACAAGAAATTCATTTTAATACACTGTACACTGAGCAGTTTGATGTTGTCAGATCAATTTGCCCCTTTGATTTTGCAGAGTCGCTGTGAATAAAGCGTAAGCTCAGGCTCTGATTCATTCCAGCTATTCCATTATTTACTAGAGTGTCAGAAGATTTTGCAACTGATCTTTTATGGGGGGACTTAAAGCATGTTCTTCAGACAAGGGAGGGAGGGCACTGAGCAAGCTGCTGAAAGGTAGTAACTCAGCCCACCAGTCATCCATGTCAGCTCCACAGAGCTTTGCCTCAGGGATTTTCCCCGTTCAGAAGATAGTGGTTATGGGTACAGCTTGGCTAGAAAACACAGTCTGTTTTCTACACAACAGGGAACTCTCCCACTAGCACTGCCTGGGGGTGATTTACATCAGGGAGTCTAAAGGAAGACACAGAAATGAAAGCCAAATGGGAGAAAGGAGATCACTTGCAAGACAAGATGAATGTGTAGAAATTTCAGAAAAATTCTGTTTAGGATATTCAGGGGGCCTTAACTCAGAGCAGCAGAGCACTGCGGTGCACGTGAGAATTCAAGCAAGTGTGATGGTGCTTGCTATTGCAATACCTTCAGTCTGTAAGTACCAGGCAAACAGAAAGGCATGACCTTTCCCTCTAGAAATAGGATCATAGAATAATTAGGGATTGGAAGGGATCTCAAAAGATCATCCAGTCCAATCCCCCTGCCACAGCAGGATCACCTAGACCAAGTCACACAGGAACAGATCCAGGTGGGTCTTGAAAGTCTCCAGAGAAGGAGACTCCACAACTCCCCTGGGCAGCCTGTTCCAATGCTCCGTTACCCTGACCAGGAAGAAGTTCCTTCTGATATTGATATGGAACCTTCTTCTTAGAGGTAAGAAAATTTTCCTCATAATCTAGCAAATTCAGACAAGATCATCTTCCATGTGAAGATAAGATTGGTGGAAACTATGAACCAGCAATGGAAAACTGCTTTCTACAGAACCCGGATCTAAGTTCTCTCATCTAGAAACAACAATAACATGGCTTTGAAGAACCCAGTACAGTGACAGAATGATGTGACACTTTAGTTTTCTGTACAAGACTGACTTTAAACACGTAATCAAAAAGCTACTCAGACATGGTTGGTTTGAGTGTCTTGGATTTTGCCAGGCTTTAAGAGATTTGGACTGCTGAACAGCACAAGGGTCACATCATTTTAAGATAAACAAATTGGAGTAAGAAAATATTGGAAAGTGTTATTACTCAAAAGCCCTGGCAGAGAGGGACCTGGCAGTACCGACTGACAGCTGGCTGAACAGGAGCCAGCAGGGTGCCCAGGTGACACAAAAGGTCAATGGCATCCTGGCTTGTGTCAGCAATAGTGTGGCCAGCAGGACTGGGAACATCATTCTTCTCCTGTACTGGGCACAGGGGAGACCTCCCCTCAAGTACTGGGGGGCAGTTCTGGGCCACTCACTTCAAGAAAGAGATTGAGGGGCTGGAGCAGGTCCAGAGGAGCAATGACGCTGGGGAAGGGACTGGAGGGAAAGTCTGATGAGGAGACGCTGAGGGAGCTGGGGTTGTTCAGCCAGGAGAAGAGGAGACTCAGGGAGGAACCTTATCACCCTCTGCAACTACCTGAAGGGAAGTTGTAGACAGCTGGAGGTCAGGTTCTTCTCCCAGACAAATAGTGATAAACAAGAGGGAAGAGCCTGAAGCTGCACCAGGAAAGGTTTAGGTTGGATGTTAGAAAGCCCTTCCTCACGGAATGGGTGCTCAGACACTGGAATGGACTGCCCAGGTAGGTGGTGAAGTCCCCATTCCTGGAGGTGTTTAAGGACAGACTGGATGTGGCCCTTAGTGCCCTGGTCTAGCTCATGTGGTGGTGTTAGGTCTCAGACTGGGCTGGATGATCTCAGTGGTCTTTTCCAGCCTCAATAATTCTGTGATTCTGTGAATCACTTTGGTTTGGAAGACTGCTTCCTAAGTTCTTATTTGATAGATCTAAGCTTCTTATTCTGTATGAAAACTGAGATTCCAGCCATGCCAAGAGAGAAATCTATTCAAAACAAGCTTACCAAACTTTCAAATAAGTACTGGCATCATGCCTTCAGTGAACTCCAGCAGTAACATTATCAGATTTTTCCTAATGCTTTCCTGCATGGCTCCATGAAGCAAATGGCTCACTGAATCTGGAGATGCTTGTGCACTATGCCTGTTGGAAAGCAAGCTGCTGGACATTAGCTATATCACTGAATGAATCAGCTCATGCTATCACTGGAAAGAAGGGTCAGGGCTCCTTCCTGGCATTTCAGGCTATCAATAGGGCATTTAGAAAAAAGTACCTTTCTCAATTCTCCAAAAGCCTTTCACCATCCAGCTGGCCTTTCCACCTAGACCCAGCCTGTGAGAACAAATGTGAACAACCCCATGGTACCCCTGCAGTGTCTTGTTCTGAGCTGCAACACACCTGCAACACTGGAGAGAATGATTCTTCTGCTGTTCAAGGTGTAAAAACAGGAGATGGAGCTGACATCAAGGGAGTTTCCTCTCTCTTGCTGTCTCACAGAAGTCAGTTCCTCATGCCACTGTTTCCTGAGAACACACATTGATGTCTGGGGCTGTTCATAGTTACTTCTGCTCAAAGGCAGAGATGTATGTAACACAAGATAAACAAATGGCATAAACCAATTAGCAAGATCTTTGCTCACATTTCTTTCCCAACAGGAAGAAATCATCATCATTCTGTAGCTGTCATCTCTTTACACGCCTCTCAGCAACAAGAGAGGAAGAATGTGGCTTGCTGGTGCTATGTTGTTGATTGTCTGCACCTCTGTTTCAGTACAGCTGCCACAGCCTCCACCACTTGGCTCAACTCTGGGGAAGAACTCAGAAAAAAGATATATTTAGTAAGTACAAGTTTCTCAGTTTTCATATCCTGGCTTGCTCTCCTGGTCAGTTTTAGTAAACTGAGGTGAGGAAGAAAGTGTATTTTCCAGCAGCCTAATTGCCAGCTGCACTGGCTTCCTTCACTGACTTCTCTCTCTCTCTCTTTTCTTGTAAGTGAAAAAAATAAAATAAAATTAAAAATCCCCTGGCTCCCTGAAGGGAAATTTTAGCCTCAGTTCAACAAGTCTCTCTGCAGGCCAAGCGCTCACATGTATTCCCAGTCTCACTTAGTAATAGCTGGAAGAGAAAAAATGGAAGGAGCTGAGCACAAAGAGTGTGACGAGAAAAACACATGAACATGAGAGAGGGAATACCTGGGCTCAGGAGTGGACTTACACCCTGCAGAGGAGACCACAAGAGTTAGGGAAAACTATTATTTCTTTCTGAGAGATGAGAAGAAAGATGATGCGGCCGGATCTGAGTTGCCCAGAGCTCTGGGATGGATTTCTTCTTACATAGAACTTCTTCAAGAAGGATGAAACTTCAAAGCTACTAAAAAGAAAGGTTCTAAGTGAGAATATGTATTTGTAAACAGAGAAAATACAGTTAGTAAGCAGGAAATTAAAAGTGTTAACCCATCTCTCCAACTGTCTACTCTGTTTTGCAGATAGGTTTTTCTTTTTTGAGTCCTGCCATCATCTTGATGGCTTTCTGAATGTATAGTAACTATTGTACAGACATCTCTGGTCCCTAGGAAATCTTTCAGTCCTTTTTGGGGTCTTGTTGTTTGCTTCTTGCTTCTCTCAACAGCCAGTCAGTCCATTTTGCTTGAGCAATTGTCTCACAGCACTTTCGAGTGACTATTTCTCTTACCTGCCACCCTCTCTGTAGAGGAACACGATCTCCCTCATTTTCCATTTGACCTGAGCAAAAGAAAAGGAAAGATAATAGGCAAGAGGAAGAATGCAAACAAATACCACCACGGAATTAAAAATAGGTACTTGAGTCAAGCTTGAGCTACACATAAGATTGCAGAACAAGTGGAAGAAGTCAGGTTTGGCATGACCTCATGCCTTGATTTATCACTCTACAGTCAGTTGTTCTGTGCTCATCTTCTCCAGTTATCAATCAAATGCCCTAGAAAGATGCTGTAGCTTGCCTGGTGGCATTTAGGTAAGAGGAAGAATGAAAAGAGGAAAGCTGTGTCAGAGGATGGCATTTTTCACTAGCTGTTTAGAGCCCTAACAGCACTTTGTTTGCATTAAATGCAATTCAGAAAATTGTTTGTGACAGTTTTTTGGTAAAAATATTAAAATTTTATTAATTAATTTTAGGAATTTATTATTTTAATAATTTATGAATTAATTTTAGGAACCAGCTGCTTCCCAGGAAAACATCTCTCTTCATCAGCAAACCAGACCCCCAAAAAATGTAAGTCAAAAGCTTAGTCTTTGTTTGGTGAAAGCCCAGAAGGGTTATCTTATATGAGAAATTTCCACAGGAAAAGAAAAAAACCAACCCTTGTCTTCAGATGGACAAGAATTTATAGTCAGATGAATCATAAATGTCATGCTCTGAAGGAACTCTACCCAGAGAGTTCCTTTTCCTGCTAATGTCGTGTGTCTGGCTTTGCGGTTCACTGCTTGCATGTGTCCCTGACTGACATCCCCCTAGAAAGTTCAGTGAAATTTCTGACAAATTTCCCCCCACCCAGTGCATGTCATCTGTGTTATGTTACACCTCCAGCTAGCTGGGGTTTTCACCTTTTGGAAGAAAAAACAAGCACATTGCCCCAGCTATTGCTCTGCGATAAAGTATAAGTGTGTGTGTATGTATACAGATAGATAAATGGATAGATAGATAGATAGATAGATAGATAGATAGATAGATAGATAGATAGATAGATATCACAGAATCACAGAATTATTGAGGCTGGATAAGACCACTGAGATCATCCAGCCCAGCCTAGGACCTGACATCACCACATCAGCTAGACCAGGGCATTAAGGACAGGCTGGCCACATCCAGTCTGGCCTCAAAACACCCCCAAGGATGGGGACTCCACCACATCCATTGGCAGCCCATTCCAGTGTCTGCCCACTGTTTCCACGAGAAAGGGCTTCCTAACATCCAACCTAAACATCCTGTGGCACAGCTTCAGGCCCTGCCCTCTTGTTTTATCACTAGTTGTCTGGGAGAAGAACCTGACCCCCACCTGTCTACAACTTCGCTTCAAGTAGTTATAGAGGGTGATAAGGTTCCCCCCTTGAGTCTCCTCTTCTCCTGGCTGAACAACCCCAGCTCCCTCAGTGTCTCCTCATCAGACTTTCCCTCCCGTCCCTTCCCCAGCGTCATTGCTCCTCTGGACCCGCTCCAGCCCCTCAATCTCTTTCTTGAAGCAAGAGGCCTAGAACTGCCCCCCAGTACTTGAGGGGAGGCCTCCCCAGTGCCCAGTACAGGGAGGTGATTACATACTTAGTCCTGCTGGCCACACTATTGCTGATACAAGCCAAGATGCCATTGGCCTTTTGTGCCACCTGGGCACCCTTCTGGCTGCTGTTTAGCCAGTTGTCAACCAATACTGCCAGGTCCCTCTCTGCCAGGCCACTCTCCAGCCACTCATCCCTGACTGTAGCTCTGCTGGGGGTTATTGTGGCCAAACTATAAAGTCATATATGTCATATAAAGTCATGCGTGTGTGTATATGCATATGTATGCATCTATCTATCTACCTGTATATATATATATCATGGAGCCTTTTACAGGCCAGGTAGGGTCCTTTTCTGGTAGCACTCAAATGCACTGATATTTTGTGCCTTAAATGAAATATTCTAAGGGAAGTCACTGTCTGTTTTGTGTCCTCTTAATTTGGTTTAGCCAGGAGAGAAAGCTCAACACTAATTTTTCCAAGAAGAGTGAAATTACAGTCAGTGAAGGCTTCTCAGGTCCCGAGGCTGGTGCTTTTAAGACAGGGACCCTCAGTCTCGCTCAGCACATCAGTTCGGGTTGAATGCCCCCTGTCAAGACTATCCCCTCGTGGGGTACAGCAAGCTATGCTCAGGGCTCAGCCCTGTCATCCTGTCTCCCATTTGGGCTCATTTATTAAGAGAGCCGGCAGGAAGCAGCCATGGGGAAAGGGGGATCTCACAGTGACAAACCCGAGGTATAACGAGGCTCTCCATGGCAGATCTTGTCAGGGATGCCCTTCCCAATGTACGCTGACAGCAAGTGCTCTAGCCCTGGGACCAGGCAGCACCTCAACAGGGGGTTGCACCAGAGATGCTCTTTTCTGCCATGGCTGGGGGCTGGTTAGGTTTTTGTGGTGGTAGTAGTTTGAGTCTGGGCACTGATTTGGGTTATTTAGGTTAAATGAGTCTTCAGTGGACAAATGCTTACAGCAAAGGCCAGACCACAAAAATCAGCATGCCAGTTATTTACCATAACCATATACAAAACCACAAGCAGCAAAGGTTCCCTCAAATACATCAGAGACACCGCACATCTCTTTAAAGCCTGCCTGTTATGTTTCAGTTTGCCTTAAAAGTGCAAATAAAACTAGAGAAACCTAAGTTTGTCAAAACAAAGAACAGAAATGGCAACTAAAGAAGCAAAATGAGATTATGAAAATCCTTCCCTTTCCCTCCAATCTTTGTGTTCACTTTAATTTTGAATTGATTTTACTCCATGCCAGCATTGGAAATTAGTGATAGGCAGCTATAAAATTCTTTTATTCACTCATAAATAAAATATCTGCACTGTTTGAGAGTTATCCACTCCCTTTGACAGTAATGAACTCGCTCTGCATCTTAGTAATCCATTACAATCAATCCAAAGTCCTTCATCCAGAAGAATCATATCCCTAGTTAGAAACTGACTCTCAGTGTCTCTCTGTGCGTGTGTCAGTGACACTGCTCTGCTGATTGTGTATAACTCCTGGTTTTATTCAGATACGCAATATAATCAGACACACACAGCTCTGAGGTGCTTTTCCCTTTTAAGGGGTTACCTTTCTTCAGCTCTCTCATTAATTTTTGGCATTTTCAGTCAAGGAATTAAGCCTGGCTCCTGACCTTCAGGCTTTCTACACAAACTGATAAAAATGTTGAGGTCTCCTTTTCCTTTCATTTCCTTTGTTTTCAGCTCTTGTCAATCACAGCTTTTTCCTTGCCCTCTCCCAATCCTCCACCCCGGGTTCTGGTCCAAAATGTGTTGTGTCCCATAGTATTTCCTTGAAGCCTGAGGAGCCATCACGCAGGTGAGTTCTGTCCAGCTGTGACTCCACAGCCAGCAGCAAGAAGGCTTCCCAACTCTGAAAGAATGGAGATGGAAGCAGATGGGTATTTCTAAATTATAGGAAACTCAGAAATGAACAATTATGGAAAATTTGTCTGGTTTCCCAAAAAGACCAGCAACTTTTAAAGCTACTAGAAGGTGGAAAGCTTTTGCGTGCCTGGGAAGAGGTAGCGCAAAGTATGTTCTTCCCTCTGTCCATCCATTCCAGATCTCCCTTCACCATCTGAGCTGTTTCTTTCTTCCTTTACACTCAGACACAAATAAAGTGATCTGACCTTCTGTGCAGTTCTACTGAGGAGGGATTAATGTCCTTATTTACAGCTTTTTCTCAGAAAGTTTTGTCAGTATTGATTAGTCCATCAATAAGAGGATTTGTGAAAGCACAAATGTGCCTGGGGTGCCACAATCTGTGCCTGGGAAAAGCCTTCTTGTGGGTCATGTATATCTGCATGCTTCGATATGATATGTAGGCCTGGTGGCATTTTCAGAAGAAAACACGTTCTTACTTGATCATGTTGGGGTCAAACTCAGAAAAATCACTTCAAAAAGATTATAAAACTTAGGAAAACTTGTTGCAAATGTGAACCTTGGTATTTGGGAAACTTTGAAGATAACCCTGTTCCTCTCTTTAAGGAAAGCACTGATTTTTAGAGGTTATTTCAATATTTGTCCTCAAATGATAATTTTCTTGGTTTTCTTTATCTCAAAAACATAATAATTTTAAAAAAATAAAAATAAAATAAAATAAAATAAA
>VZRI01006484.1:292985-329285 GCA_013397515.1 Upupa epops | reverse complement strand
AATACAATAAAATAAAATAAAATAAAATAAAATAAAATAAAATAAAATAAAATAAAAAAATAAACCAAATAATAATAAATTATTGCATTCATGGTCTCAATTCTGAAGATGTCCCATTACCATTGAAAGCCACCAAGGTTTCTGTCAAGAAGTACAAAGGCAGGAAATTAAATGAAGGCCAGTGATAAGATATATCCAGGAAAAGCACTGAGTCCTCAAGTGAACAATAGGAAAGGGTCAGTCAGACCATCTGTGAGACACCAGGCAGGTTAACACACTCATTTTTCTAACCCTGAAGACAAGCAGACCCAACTGCCCAAACTTCTACTCTCTGATATTCAAGGGAAGGATTGGACAGTTAACTGCTTCTAGGGACACTAAGCACAAAAAGATTAGGAGGGCAACTGATCTCCCAGCCAAGAAGTGGGGGATAGACTGGTTTGTGAATTCCCATGGAAAATACAAAGTAAGGTAAGATCAGAGATACATGAACTTCTGCTGTTTAAACTGTTGACTCTGTATGAGGATTCTCTTTGTATGAATGAACAACGCACTGGTTTTCAAAAGTGGTTCTGAGTCACTTCAACCACCAGTCATGAAGGAAATCTTTTTCAAGTGACCTGCACAGTTAATCTTGAAGCTTTGAACCAGATTGATAAGGACAGAGCTTGAACTGAGACATTTCCTCCCCCCAGAGAGATGAGAACATCAAATCCTTACCAAACAACAGGTAAAACCTAAGTTTGTCAAAAAGCTAAACAGTTTTGGGGGGGTGATACACAACACTCACATTTTGGGATTTGAGCTTTTATAGCAAATGGCCAGTTTGCATCTAAATTGAGAGTCATGTGGAGCATTTCCTAAGCAGGTGATGGAGCATATGTGATCAGTCAGTAAGGCTGTATTTTTTGTGGCAGGCCTTAATGCTATTTCATCTTCAAATCCAGTGGTGTAAGACCCCCAACTAGCGCTGCTTGCACAGCTGCCACTAGAATTCATTGCTTCTCAATTGTGGAGAGATATGCCACACTTGTTCTTATTTCTTCCTGCAGAAGATCACAGATGTTTGTTTTGAATATTCAAGATACAAGCTCAATTTCTGTCTTCCTTATCCTTCTCCTGGGACTGAGAAAGGGGAAGATCTGTGGTCAGATATTAACCCATTCTGTATCAGGATGCAGTGTGCAGAGGGCTGGCTTTGCAATGCAAGCCTGAGAGTCTGGCTTTCTTCTTTGCTGTTCAGTACTGCTCTGGCAAGGCTTGTTCCTGTGACACAGGGAGGACGTCACCTAAAACTGGTCAATCTCTCCAGAATGGTGTGATGTGCAAGATCGAGATCTCCACCCAGCATAAACATCTCTGGCCCAGTCATAAGGAGACAGGCAAGAAGCAGGAGGGCACCACTGATTTAAGTCAATCTGCCCCAGCTGAGAATCTGACTCTCCAGTACACTAGTTAGACTGGAGATGTGCATCAGCCCTCGTTCAGACTAGTTTAGATTTCTTCTCAAATCTAATTTTAGACCTCCTCTGCTATTATTTATTCAACAATGTGAATGAGATATAGATCGCCTTCATTGATTGCCTTCTTTCCCTTCTTTGTAATTTGCCTATTCTTTCTTGAGTATCTCACAACAAGAATATTACTGTGCTGTGTCATGAGGGGGGGAATCTGTACTGCATCAGAATGTTCTGAAGGAATTGATTTTCTAATCAGTGTTAATCCTAAATTTCATCACATTTGCTGTAAATTGGATTTCATAGTTTCCTCTGCATAAAACCAGTTGCAACTCTGCTGTTGCAATCCACACTTTCTTAGCATGAACAAAAACATGTGGCCTTAACTTGGATATCCTCAGCAAATACTGATATTCCCTTATGTGGCAAACAGTTGCTTTCAATTTTCTGCTGCCACCTGTACAATACTTCTCCTTGCAGCAGAATCATAGAATCATAGACCTTCAAGATCATCAAGTCCAGTCATTAACCTAGCTGTAGCAAGGCCACTGCTAAATGGTGTCCTCAAGCCTCATATCTACATAACTTTTAAACACCTCTCTGAGCAGCCTGTTCCAATGCCTGATGACCTTTGCAATTAAGGAAGTTTTTCTTAAGGTCTTGTTTGAACTTCCTCTGGCACAACTTGAGGCTGTTTTTACTTGTGAGATGAGACCATCACCCACTTCTCCACAACCTACAGTTGTAGAGAGTGATAAGGTCTCCCCTCAGCCTCCATTTCTTCACACTAAAAACCCCCAGCTCTCTCAGACACTCCCCAATATAACCTGTTCTCCAGACCCTTCACCAACCTTGTTGCCCTTTTTTGGAGCCACTCCAGCACTTCAATGTCTTTCCTGTATTGCACTGCCCAAAACTGAACACAGCGCTCAGCGTGAGGCCCCATCAGTGCTGAGTACAAGGGTACTATTCCTTTCCTACTCCTGCTGGCTACATGCACCATTTCTGGTGCAAGCCAGGATGCCATTGTATCCCTTGATTAATGACACTGTTGTGTGAACCCATGCTGACTGGACCGGATGGCTAGGTTATTTGTAAGTGGTGCAAAATGGCACTCAAGGTTGTTTTCTTCATAGCCTTCCCTGGCACACTCACAGGTCTGTTCTTAGGATTCTCCTCTTAGGTGACCATTACATTTCCTAATCTCCAGTCTGCTGGTACCTCCCCAGCCAACCAGGACTGCTGACAGTTGATGAACATTGGTTTACTGAGCGTGGCTACCAGCTCCTTCAGCATTCTCGGGTGTAATCCATCTGGTCCCAAGATTTGTCTCTAGCTGAGTGGTGTAGCAGGTCATGAACCATCTTCTCTTGGGTTGCACAGTTCTTGTTCTGTTCCCCATCCTTGCCTCACAGCTCAAGGGGCTGGGTACCCAGTGAACAACCAGTTCTACTGTTAAAGGTTGAGGCAAACAAGGCTTTAAGTACCTTATCATTTGTCATTATGTTTCCCACTGCATGCAATAAGGGATGACAGTTCTCCCTACTCCTCTTCTGCTGTTAATGTATTTATGGAACTTTCTTGCCTTGTCTTTTTCAGCAGTTGCCAAGTTGAGCTCTGTTTGGGTCTTAGGCCCTTCTAAGTGGAACATTAGCTTGGTAGCAAAAAATGTAATATGCTGTAAATACCATGTGTCACATAATTTCCAGTTCATTGGAGTAGGGAGTACTGGTTTATTCATATTAATCTATGAATTAGCCTTTAATAAATTCAGGAAGATAACTGACAGCTCTTTTGCTTGACTGAAACAATGCTGGTCAACAACTTTCTTACTTAGAAAAAGGAAAGTCACTGTTTGAAGAAAATCTGTAGGGAGAAAGACTGTAAAGAAAACACACATGAAATACTGTTCATGTGAGGAGTGCCAGCACTAGAAGTACAGTCTCCCTCTAAGACACACTGAGGATTTTGGTCTCAAATTCATTCCAGGATGTGAGTGCATGTGTCATTTCTGTTCCCGTGTGTTTCCGCTTTCCCAATGCTACCACTTGTGTACAGTCAGCAAACAAGTGCAAAGCATGAGAATGTATTGTGTCCTTCTGTAATATCAGAACAAAAACCAAAGACAGCAGGTCCCGCAGAAACCACACATGTCGTGTGAATGAAAGTAGCCTTTGAAAGACTGGGCAGATTAATGTTTCCTCTTAATGTGCTGGAACCTCAAACCCTCGAGACCTCATTTTGCAACTTACTGCAAGAATGACTGTGGGATGAAGGGATAAAGCAGCCCATAAGCACTTAGTGTAATTAGTTTGTGTATGATACATTGAGACATAAAAGGTTGATCATCATCGTTAGGTTGGGTGTCGAGCATTTTATAGGGAGAGTTTTCTGCCCTTCTCCTCACTAAACTGCCACCAGATCCAACAGGCACATTTGAAAGGATCGAAAGTGCTCTGTGAAATAAAACCCACAACAGATCCAGTACAAAGCTACTACTGCAGACAACTTCTCAGAAAAAGAATGAATTGATGTCATAGCGGTGCAGCTGGGCAAATGCAGAATCAGTATCATCACATTATAGAATCATTAATCTTGGAAGAGACCTCCAAGATCATAAAGTCAGACCAACAACCCACACCCACTAAATCATGTTTCCAAGTGCCAGATCTACATGTTTTGTGAACACCTCCACAGGCAGTGATCCCACCAACTCTCTGGACAGCTTGTTCCAGTACCTGATCACTCTTTCAGTGAAGAATTTTTTCTAATGTCCAATGTAAACCTCCACTGGTGCAGCTTGAGGCCATTTTCTCTCATCTTACAGCTAGTGACTTGGAAGAAGAGACCAACCCCACCTCTCTACAACTTCCTTCCATGGAGTTGCAAAAGGAATAAGGTCTCCCTTCAGCCTCCTTTTCTCTAAGCTAAACAACCCCAGTTCTCTCAGCCTCTCCTCATAAGACCTGCCCTCCAGATCTTTCACTAGCTTCACTGGTCCTCTTTGGATATCTACACCATCATTTCAATGTCCTTCTTGTATTGAGGTGCCCAAAACTGAATGCAAAATTACAAGTGAGGCTTCACCACTGCCCAGTACCGGGGAACAATCACTTCTCTGGTCCTGCTGGCCACACTACTTCTGATGCAGACCAGGATGCCATTGGCCTTCTTGGCCACCTGAGCACACTGCTGACTCATGGTCGTTTTCTGCACTGTACTCCAGCAGAAGTAGCTTGTATTGAGACCCAGCATCCAGCCCACCTGCATACTTTCCCGCTAGTTCTGACTAAGAAGTGGTGCCTGATTTCAGGTAGGGTATTGTGATGCAGTTAGACTCCACCTTGAGCCTTTTCTAATTCCTGTGAAAGTTAAGTTTCCATGCAGGAAGCTATCAGTAGGCCTAGGAAAGCTTGAGTTTTGGACATTTGTGCACTCTGAGAAGAGGAAATTTCTGTCATATGTGGAAGACTATCTGCCAGACAAAACCAGTAAGAACTGGGACTCTGATCCTTGGAATCTTCTTTATATGGATTAATTATATTCCTGTCATGGGATGTCTGCTAGACAGGGAGAATGCTGATGTGGTTTGCTGTAACTTGTGGCAGAAGAGGCAGAGGCATGTTTGCAGGACAGCTTTGGGAGGAGTGACAGAGTCAGTAGTCCAATCAGAGTGGTTCACACTGGCCTTATAGAATTTTCATTCCTTCATTTCTTCCACTTGTTACTGATATTGAATGCAGCAATAGAAGTGAACAGTCTATTTTCTTGTGGTTTGGGTTCAGACAGACTTCTATTACAGAAATACTCAGGAAAGGCATTTCTTGTCAGAGGTGTGAGTGTATGGAGCACAAGTTGAGTTCCTCTGAGTCACAGGCTTCTCTTAGCTGCTATTCACAGATAAGGCACTGCTTCTTGCTTCTAAGAGGAAGGTGACCTTCAGGAAAGATCATAGAATAATCTAGGTTGGAATCAAGATCACGTCCAACTACCAGTCCACTCCACCAAGCCACCTGCTAAGCCATGTGCTCAAGCCCCATATCTACACAACTTTTAAACACATCCAGGGATGGCAATTCAAACATGTCCCTGGGCAGCCAGTTCCAATGCCTGATAATTTATTCAATGAAGAACTTTTTCCTATTGTCTAACCTAAACTTCCCCTGGCCCAACTTGAGGCCATTCCCTTTTGTCCTGTCACTTGTTACTTGTGAGAAAAGACAATTCAGTTCTCTACAACACCCTTCCAGATAGCTGTAGACAGCCAAGTACAGGATCGCTTTGCCATTGGCCTTTTGGCCTCCCAGGCACACTGCTGGCTCATTTTGAGCTGATGATCAATCAATATCCCCAGGTCTCTTTCTGTGCAGCAGCTTTCCAGCCACTCTTCCCCAAGCCTTGCAGCATTGCATTGGTCTGTTGTGACGCAAGTGCAGGACATGGCAATTAGCCTGGTTGGATGTCTCTGCAGTGAGCATAGGGGATTCTAAAACGACACAGCTGCCCAAATTCTACTTAGTTTTTGCAAAATCCAGGAAAAGAAACTGCGGGTTTCCTTTAAGGGTGTGGAATAGCTGCCGAGCTTCCTCTACTTTTCTGGAAAGGGCTGAGAAGCCCATAAGTGCAATGCTTCCCCAAGGTGATGTAACTCAGTGTGTGATTAATTCAGGGCAGTTCTTAGATGACATAATCCATCTGTTAACAAGAAAAACAGGAGTAGTTCATACTGCACCTGTGCAGCAACTTCATATTGTTGAAGATACATACATGTGGAGGTTATTGAACTTGGTGGTTGTGATTTGTTGTTTAAAATAACATCACACTCCTAAGGGCAGGGATTTCTTCACAAGGACATCTAGTGATTTGACAACAGGGAGTGGTTTCAAACTAAAAGAGAATACATTTAAATTACATCTTGGGAAGGAATTTCTCACTATGAGGGTGGTAAGAACAGGTTGCCAAGGAAGGTTGTGGATGTTCTCTCCCTGGAAGTATTCAAGGTCAGGTTGGATGGAGATCTGGGCAACCTGTTCTAGTGAGAAGTTTCTCTGCTTATGGCAGAGGGCTTGCAACTAGAGGATCCCTAAAGCCCCTAAATCATTCTCTGATTAGTTCTCTTTACAGTTTAAAGGAAATATAAATTTGGAACAAGCTTTAAAGCATTACAATAAGTTGACAAGATTTGAGAGGCATCATAGTGCTGCAGAACCCACCAAGTGACCACCATACTGTCGACAAGAAGTTGATCAATTCCAATGCCATCTAACACAAACATTTCACTTAAACACACATGTGGACTAACACGAGTTCCAAAGAACATTTCTAATTATGTTAGGTAAAGCATATTTTATGCCTAATTTCACTGCCAATGACTCTCCAGAGAGGTAGTCTCAACTGAGGAGACTTTAGACAGAGAAGGACTAATGCAACATAAATCAGAACCATTTTTTTCTTAGATATGTTCACTAGGGGTCATAATTCAAAGAGTGGTTCCATAGAAATGTCTACAATGCTGGAGTCTGTGTCAGCACAGACTTCTCTTACAGAGAAATTGGCTTTTCTAGGACACAATTTACTTCTTCCTTGCAACACTTCTTTGATAGAGATGGATCATTTGCTCTAGACAAAGAATGCAGACCTATGTCACCCAACACCTGAGGTCAGACAAGATCCATTCTATATAGCTTATGTAGAGACACTGCTGAAACCAGATTGGGACGAGCCATACTGCCAAGGTGTGCGTAACACTGTGGGCAGCAGAGCAGTCCTGCTGCTTGCACTTCCTCTTCCAAAGACCCTGGGAATCTGGCTGTCCGCTGCCCGGGGTGCAAAGGGCGGCAACTTCTTCAGAAGTAAACTGGCTAATCAGTGCTCAGGTTTGCATCATATCCTGGATCTGCCCTTTTTCTTCCCTTGGCAGAATCAGCAGTTTGTTTTTAGCAACGAGGCTGGTGGAAGGCCTAGAAGGAGAGTCATATGAGGAAAGTTCTGAGGAGCTAGGGGCGTTTAACTGGAGGAGACTCAGGGGGGACCTTTTCACTCTATCACTACCTGAAGGGAAGTTGTGGACAGGTAGGGCTTGAGCTCTTCTCCCAGGCAACTAGTGATAGGATGAGAGGATATGGCCTGAAGCAGCACATGGAGAGATGTAGGTTGGGTTTTAGGAAGAAATTCCTCATGGAAAAGGTGCTTAGACTTTGGAATGTATTGCCCAGGGAAGTAAATTCGCTGCTATCCTTGGAGATGTTTAAGAAAAGACTGGATGTGGCCCTTAGTGCCATGGTTTGGTTAATGTGGTGTTAAGTCATAGGCTGGGCTTGGTGATCTCAGAGGTCTTTTCCAGCCTCAATAGTTCTGTGATTCTGTGATTCATACACACTTAATAAAAAGAAATAGCTCTGCTCTGAAAGGGGGACCTTGAGCACAGCCTGACATATTGTTAACCTTCACAAAATTTCCTCATTGCTATATATTCCTGCTGTGGAAGCAACTCAGGTATGTGGAACAATTAGCAGGAGTCCCCGTATTGTTTCTGTCAGCCTCTTTACTACCTGGGAAGTAATACAAATATACACTCAGTCTGTGATGAAGAAGTGCAGCAGTATGGATCTCAGTCCCACCCCGATTCACAGCCTCTTAGCAGGAAACTGGTCCTACTCCTACTCATCTGCCCTGTTCCCTGTCCTGACAAACACTGCATGGGGGTGGTGTGAAATCCCATCTAAGTCCCAGAGTCCTGAACTACATGCCTGAATCAAGGAATTGTCATTTATCAATTTATCATTCAGGAAAGTTTGCTCTCCAGAGGTTGAACCAAATACTGAAATGGTTGCTTGCACACCCTGTGCCACAATCACGTCTGTATAACCAATCCAGCGGTATCAGCATGATGCCGCTCCCTACGGAGGAGGATTTAAATCACCAGCTTAAGTATCTTCCAATTGTAGTCATCTTTATCAGAAAAATATATGTTGGTGTGACAGTAATCATTATTCAAACTGAAGAGAAAGATTAGCTTATAAACATATTCCACACTGAAAAGCTGAGGAGCTGCTGGAATCAGCTGGTAACATGCCCATTATCTATGTAAAATATCATCCCACTGACAGACATAATTACTGAGTTTGTATAACACAGAGGGTAAATTATATTCCCGTGTGAATCCTGAAATGACAGTTTGTCTTCATTCAGCCTGTGGTTTCCTTCGCTGGGCTCATCCTGTGAAGCGGTTACATGTGCAGGATGACAGGCACAGAGGTGCCTCACGGTAGTGGGTGAAGTGGAGGGTACCTGAGGTCTAACCACGAAAATTTGATACAACTTAGTGGTTGAATTTTTAAACTCTCTTTCCTCGAGGGGAATCCTGTATTCTGGTGCAACCACTGCCACCAAACCAACAATGAACAGCTGCTATGGAGGCTCACAAATTCCCACAGGCAGCCTTGGGATGAGGTGCACGGTACTGGAGTGCATATCAGGTTAGTGTGTTAGACCCTGCTCCAGGTCAAATAAGGCAGGTGATCGAGAGAGGTTTATATACGAGTGGAAATGCAACGATTAAAATGCACTTCTGACTTCAAATATGAATTTGATGAGAAATAGCATCTAGATAACTCACTATTGAAATAAAATATGCAGGATGTTTTTAATCTCTGAAAATTATAGCTTGGTGACCACACAGAGAGGGAACTCTTGGGCAGTGATACAGCTCACGTGCTATTTCTCACTCCTCTTCTCCCAGCTACAAGCCACTGCTGAAAGCAGAATACATGCCACCTCTGTCCATATGGCCATATGCTGTCTCTGGTATAGCCTTTTCACTTAAGGCAAAGACACCTCCAAGGGTGTTTTAACCATCCAAAACATTTATCAGGTGTACCTGGCGGAATGGCACATCCAGCATCCAGCTTCTTTCCACTCAATAAATTAACCTCAATCATCATATAGTCCATACAAATTTGATATTCTGGGGGCCTTCTGATTTCCTGTATTCACTGTGTGAAGCAGCACTGAGGCAGGTATATGTGTATGCAGCTAATGAAGACAGATTACACTATTTGAAACATAAATAATGCTATGTTAATAGAATCTTAGAATCGCCTAGGCTGGAAGAGGTCGTCAAGATCACAGAGTCCAACCATCAACCTAATTGTACCAAGCCCACCACTAAAGTGTGTCCCTAAGGTCCAAGTCTGTGTGTTCCAAGGCCTGATGACCCTTTCAGGAAAGAAGCTTTTCCTAATGTCCAACCTAAAGTTTCCCTGGGGCAACTTGAGGCCATTTCCTCTCGTCCTGTCACTTGCTACTTGTGAGAAGAGGCTGCCTTTACGGGAGGTAACAATCGAATAAAGAAAAGGCCAATCATGAGACAGTCAAATAAAGAAAAAGACCTGTTGGTAGGACAGGCAAGACACAGGAAGATGTAGTAAGGAAAATCCTTCATCGTGGCAGCTTTTCTGAGCTAAAATGTTGTGAAATCATGCTGCTTTGCTCCACTACCAGATGAAGACAGAGTTAATTACAGCATTGCAATATTGCTCTTCAAACTGACTTTCAAAGCTAAATTTCTTTAAAAATTCAAAAATGAATGCTGATTAAATCAACAACTGGTTCTGGAAAAAAATTATGAAACAATACAGGACTATTTTATGAAGTCTTTTCCACCTCTGCGAGTTCTCAATGCACTAATACCACAGCGCAAATGAGGAAACTGAAGGGCACCTTTTGGAATGGATTACAAATTCAGATTGCTCACTCATGACCTTTTCAGTTTGTGGTCATGGTCGCTTCTGAGTGCATCAGGTTAAAGAAAGACAACCTAAATGCTTTCCTCACTCAGATGTAGAACTCACTGCTTCAAAGTCTTGTGGATACCAGAAACACAAATGGGATAAAGATGGAGGAGGAAAGCTTAGTCAAATAGTATTTCACACCAAGATGCAACTTCTGTTTCAAAAATATCAGGAGCTACCATTGCTGGAAGCTGTACAGCGACACTGAGCGCTTGGATTTTTCTTTAGTGCCTGCTATCTGCCACTGCCAGGGGCCAGGCAACACCAACTTTCAGTCCCACTGCTAGTAGCTCAGAGTTTGTTACTAGAAATTTTACATTTCCTTCTGAGTAACTACATTTCTTTTGAAATGTAGAAACATCTTGGTTGCCTTTCCCTGCTTTTTAATTGCATTTTTTCCTACAAGTCTAGTTTCCTGACCTTCATGAAGACAGAGATGTGGGCATGTCCCTAACTCCATGGATAAAGCTACCTATTCCGGGACTGGAAACCCGCAGGTTTCTTTCTGCCTCACCAGGTTTAGGATTTTCCTGTCTCTGATAAACCATGCCTGTGCTGAGGACAAGTGCTGTTACACCATACCCCAGAGAAGTAAATGTCACTGCTAAGGATCAACAGGGTCAGACCAGTTACAGCATATCCTGGAATTCCTGCAGTTTCTGTGCTGCTCAAGTATGAGGAGAGGCTGAGGGAGCTGGGCATGGTTAGTTTGGAGAAGAGAAGGCTGAGAGGGGACCTCATTACACTCTACAGCTACCTGAAGGGAGGTTGTCGAGAGGTGGCTGTTGGCCTCCATAGTAACTAATGATAAAAACAGGAGAAGTGGTCTGAAGTTGAGGCAGGGGAGGTTTAGATTAGATCTTGGGAAGAAATTCTTTACAGAAAGAGTGGTGAGGCACTGGAACAGCCTTCCCAGGGAGGTGGTTGAGTCATCATCCCTGGAGGTATTTACAGTGTAGACATGATGCTTCATGCCCTGCTAGAGTGGCAGGCATGGAGTGGGTTATTTTGTGGTTTTAGATCAATCAGATCTTTAGGTTTTCTCGTTGGTGTGGGTATGATTTGACTGGGTGATCTAGGAGGCCCTTTCCAACCAGGATTATCCTGCAATTCTGTGCTCTAATGTTTTTTCCTTAAAATTAAAGGCTGCCTTGTGCTCTAGCTCAGTCTCAGAGTTGCTGTATGTCAGCACAGACCCATCAAGTTTAATGACTCATGTACTCCATTCAGAGAAGCAAAACTTGGGGTCATCTTCATGAATAACCAGTGAGCAGGTCATAAACAGAGCAGTTTGCAATCTTCAAGGTTTTCTCAACACAGAATCACATAGAATCATCCTGGTTGAGAGATATTTAAGACTGAGCTCAATCATTGACCCAGCACTGCCAGATCACCACTAATCATGTCCCTCAGCACTACATATTTGTGTATTTTAAAAAACATTCAGCATGCACAAAGTTTTCAGTCCTTGGTGACTATTTGACTGTCATTGTTGATGTAACTGATTCCTCAGAAAGCTCAAGAACAGCAGAGACCTGCCAGGAAGGAAGGGAGGAGAACATTTCCCAAGATGCTGCAGCTGTTCATCACTCCCTTTGGGAAATGGAGATCTGGAGGTGTTCAGGGCATAGCTGAGGACATAATTCCCAATAAATGGCTTAAAGAACTGGGAAAGAGCCAGACTTGGCACTTTAACTTCAGTCAGATGAAAAAAGAGCTTGTTTGGGTTTTAATTTCTTGAAGTAATACAGATGCTTTCCCGGTACCAGCTGCTCACTTGGGTTTGTAGTCAGACACCTTGCCACAACACACTGCCATCACCAGCCCGGCTTCTGGGAGAGGATTTTGCCAAAAGCCAGAGCTAAAGACAAGGCTTCTGCATTTTCCTGGCCAGGCTCATTCTGGGAAATCCAGTTGGCACTGTGTGTCCCATTCATGTGGGTGGGAAGAAACTGGAGCTCAGAAACAACCCACCCCAGCAAAGCGATGACAGGCACAACCCCCACCACCTGTAACCTACCACCCCACAGCACACAGGCAGAGCAAACCTCTGGGATTTGCAAATCCCGCCTGGGTCACTGCTAGCGGGAAGAGGCATTTGAAAGAGACTGGGAAGAGAAAATTAAAGAACTAAAAATTAAGCATAGGCCAGACTAACACAAAGGTATGTCTGTGTGGCTTTGAACAAGGAGCAAACAGAACCTTTGCACAGGGAATAAGAGTTCAGCTTTGTTAAGAACATTCTGCCAAAGCCATTAACTTAAATTCCCAGTGTGGGATCAGCAAAAATGGCAACTCCCTGTCCAGCCAAAGGGTGTAGTTTTGTGTTATTGGGACAACTTCTGCCCCTTTTCAAACAGCGTCCTCTGAGTCACCGCACTCACTGGAATGAAGAATTAATTTGAAGCATTCTGCCGGAAATCCTAATCACGAGGGTACACAGCCACTCTCACTTTTTCTGAAACACAGAACTTGTTTAAGTGTTTTCTGCCAGATGGAAGAGATTCCAAAGAGGAAGCTTTTAACCCAGACTATCCTACAACTGAGGCCAAGAGACGAAGCCTGCTCCCAGTCAGGAAGGAGAAAGACCAAGTCTCAATTCTCCATGCAAGGCACTTCTCACCAGGCTGTGAGTAGGAAGTACTTACTGTGTATCTGGGATTTGTGCAAGCACTGATGGGAAGAAGTATGGCAGAGAACCATATGTTTTGTTTGTAAGGATGTCCACACAGTCACCCTAATTTTAATGGCGCCAAGCTAAAGTCTGCTGGAGCCATCACAGCTGGAGTGGTTGCATTCAGATCCCTCAGGAACTCAGAAACATGCTGGCAAACCTCATTTGCTCCCAAATTCAGGTGGGAGACAAGAAGAAGTTGGGTTATCTAAATTTGGGGTTAACACAGATACATTGTCAGCTAAACCCCAAAGCTTACTTGGGAATGGAATCATTCACATCCCTTGGAGCAGAGATAGAGCTGCCACATGAACATGTTTCTACGTCATTTTCCATCCAAACGTAGTCACCTCTGTACCTCTGTCCTCTTAAGCAGTCCCATTGACACAGCGTTGCCCAAACTGTGCCAAAGCTGTAGTGACCAGGGTGAATTTGTGCTGCAACTTCTGCTTTCTTCATGCTAATAGCTACCAGTGAAGAAGACAAAGAATCTGCTGTGCTGAGCTATTTAGTACTTTTCCAGCAATGTAGCCACCCTCTTTGCACAATCCAGAGTGTTCAGAGCCAAGGAATCTGGGATTCATCTGGCTCTGGTCAGAGCTTTCCTAAGGTGTAGTTTCCCACATGCTCCACTGTTCCCTGTCCTTCCAGAAGTCAGATGACGGTGGTCAGAACGCATGCCCAATTCAGGAGTCTGTGCAAGGTTTTGCAGAGAATGTGGACTAAAACTTCACTGCCCTCCTGAGAGCACGGTGTCCCAGGCACTTTCAACCAGTCTCTTCCTACTGTCTTAACCTGGACAAAGGTGCACACGTGGCATTAGTAGAGTTGTAGACCCCTCTATTATAATCATTGACACTAATAAGACTGTGGCGATAGAGAGATGATACTAACATTATCCTTAGAGTGGTAGTAGAATGGTTGGCACCTGGATGTTTAGCAGAGCAACTTTAGGCTCTTTTTAGCAGAGGAGGATCTTCAAACCCTCAATTATTGTTTTCTTTGGAGAAGCTTGGGGTTTCATTGTCAAGAACAATTTTGTATGATAAGTTACAGTGCTGAAAACCATGTACGGAAACAGATGAATAACTCTGCACACTGTCTGCTCAACCATGCTGAGACTGAAGGCAAATATTTGAGGTTTGCCACAAACCAAGATGAAGCTTATTTGCACTAACAAAGGGCACCCAAGGAACAGTGGTGGCCTTAAGTATGCACAATGTGTTTATCAACACCAGATATTTACCTTAACTTTTATATTTGGAGAGCGGCTTCCCACATGCTTAGAGTCATGACCCGCGTGGTTAGCTTTGTCTTGTCTTGCTTCTGTAGAGCAAATGCTGTGTATTGTAGGAAGAGACCACGCTTGGAAAAAAACCCATGTGCAGCACAAAATAATACCCCTGGGTATTCATGGAAACCATCCTCTTCTATTATATCCCAGACCATAAGACTCCAGAGCTTTCTGCCCTTGCTAAGTTCTCACAAAACCTTCCAGCTATTAACTATAAATTACTTGCTTTCTCAAGGACAATTTTATTCAGAGAAAAGATGTTTCATTGCCAACAAAGTGTAGAGTTTCCCTCATATCATGTCCTCTGGCAGCTCCCACAGACCCTTGTTAGCATGCTCTGGTGGGTGTGGGGGAGTGCTTCCTCTGCCCCATACTAAGCACAACCATCGCTGGAGATGCATGTGACAACATGGGCTCTTGCAGTTTCACAGCAAGAGTGACTGCTCTCTGCAGCAATGCCTCCAGAATGAGGTGTGAGGAGGGAATGGGGCAGTATCCATTGAGAAGCTGCCAGAGTGAAGAAAAAGGCACACCTTCCCTCACCTGTCCCTCCTCCTAGGGGATATGGAGAATGGCGTGCTCCTGAGGAACATATTTCATGCAGGGAATGTGTTATTTCTCCACCCCACTGAACAGCCCAGATCTTTCCATCTTGTCTCGTGCTTGCTAAATCACTATCCATGCATGTCATCCTTTCCCTAGACACTCACCAGCAACCCTGATTCAACAAGGAGGATGTGAGTGTTGCTTTGATGATGCACAAGGATCCAAACCAGACAGGCTGACAAAGAGCAGCAAGTCTGGAGAGGGGGATCACCTGGCTATTGGTGAGGAGGAAAAAAAATCATCTGATTTCTCTAAACAGGGAAAAACCTGAGGACAGAACACCTGAGATGTGCTTGACCCTGTCTGCAGACTATGTCCTTCTCAGTAACTCAGCCAGCAAGGGTCTCTCTGGCTGCCTAAGAAGCAGAAAGGTGTTAATGCAGGTTGCATCAATAACCTACCAATTTCCTAAAACCTTCAACAGACCAGATTCTGTCATCCAATTATCTGTAGGCAGTTATACCTTCAGGGATGTTGGTTTCCTGGGTCACACTGTGCCGAGCAGGTTATTAAAACATGATGGAGTAATGATCACCTGTTTCTCATCAGTGTTTATGCAGCTTAAATTCACCTAGCACACACCTGTGTACTGACACCAGATTAAAGGTAACCAGGCACTTCTGACACAAGATGAGCTAGCTGAGTCTTGAAAACCTTTTGGGAAGGAAATCCTTGGCTTTCCTTGTTAACCTAAAATTCCACTAGCTTGCTTTTTGGAAAAGAGGAACAAAATGTGTGAGATGTTGCTAAGAGAGGATTATTATATTTGCCTTGGATTCGGTAGATTTATTTCTGTACTTCCCTAGGTGGACTTGAAGAGAATTGATCGCCATCCTGTAAGAGCCTTTAAATATTCAAAGACATTATATATCCTTCACCAACCTTTGCCCTTGACTAAGCCCCCTACTTCCTTTAATCCTTTTTTCCTAACAGACTCTTTTTTTTAATATTTCTTATTGTTCTTGTAGCTCTCCTCTGGCCTCTCCCTAATTTGTCCACATCCCCAGGCACCGAGAGCATTTGTGTTCTGATCTCCTGAGCAGCAGTCACCCCTCCCTTCTCGACTGATCTTTAAAAGCATTTTTCTGCATTAAGTTATCTCTGAAACTCGATGTGAAATTTCAAAATGAAATAACAAATTCCACCAATGACTTGCATTTGACTAATGCACTCGTCTGCAGAAAAGTCACAGCATCTCAAAGCAGTCCCACCCTGCCTGACCCCACAGCTGCCCCTGCCTGAAAACAAATCCAGCTCAAATGGCAAGGTAGTTCCAATGCTCCAAGCTTTGGGACAAAAAAACCCCATGTAGAAAACAGCAGCTGGATTAAGATTTCTATTCTTCACCATGACTGCCTGATATTTCAGGTAACAGAGATCTTCTGACTCTTTTAGGATGAAACACGGAGAACAGCGGAAGATAATATGACATCCAATTTGCGGTAGAAATAAGCTGGTAGAAGGGCCCTAAATCAGCTCAGTATATCCTGTGAGTGAAGGGGATCACCAGGGAGAGACTGACATCACCAGCATCTCTGTGCTCCAGATGAAGAGGCCTATATGAGAAGTCACAGGGCCACCAGCACTACTTTCTCAACATCAATTTCTCCCCCTTTTCCCTCCTGCCAGAGTACAGTAGAGAGCTGCTGGGCCTTTTCTGCCACCCAGGAAGGAGTGAGCTGCTGCTCTGAGTGTTTTTGAGTGCAGAAACCTGCAATTCCAGAGGGAAAGATTGTTCTCCATAGGGTGAAAGGGAGGAGACTTCAGAGGCTCAAGGACATTCTTCCTCATTCATCCACGAGAAAGATTTTTGATGCAAACTAATGGATATTGGGCTTTGCAAAATCAGATGCTGTTTATTTTCCAAAGAACACTAGGAAATCAAAGAAAAGGGAAAGCAAAACCTGCTAAAACGAACCAAATGGAAAGCTCAGCTGTTGAATACTGCACAGTTAAACTTCCTGGATAGCTTTAGAGACCTGGAAGCCAAATGTGGGGTATCATTGCTCCAGACACATTAAACAATCATTAACCTCCCTGTGTGAGGGGAAAATGATTAGGTGTTGTTCAGTGTCCAGCGTAAGAAATCACTTGTATAACCAAGGGTTAGCTACAAACAGCAAAACCCTGCCCTGTAGAAACAGAGATGTTTGCGTATGCAGGTAACACAAAGGAGTGTGTCTGGGCACAGCTCTCCATCTCATCCTAGAGACCCTCAGGCCCAGTCTAATTCCTGGCATTGCTGCCTGCTGCTGTTGGCATCCTATCTCTGGTCCTGTGCAGGCTCTAGGAGAGTACAGACTATTCGGAGAGTTCTTTTTGTGGAGTATTTTTACAGTAGTCTTGGGATGATGTGCCCAAAATTCACATGTCAGCTGTTTTACCTCAGGGCTGTTAAAGGTCAGAACTTCCAAACACATTGATGAATTCTAGATTCCTCTGAAGGCAATGGCAAAAATCTATTGACTTCACTTAAAGTGGGTTGATGCCCACAGATTGGGAAGAGAAAGGAAAATTTTATCCCTGACTGTAGACTGTTGAAGGAAAATAGTTGATAACTACAGTTTATCTTGTCTACAAATGACATTGATCACCTTAACTGCAGAGCATGAGGAACTGTGAAACCAGCTGAACCAAGTAAAGATAAAGCAAAACACACACTAATGATGCTAGTCCTCTCTAGCCTTTATTTAATGGGCCATGTGAAACTCCCAGCTGATAAATAAGCTGGCAGAGTAGGTCTATGGCTGCTCAAACTTGTAGGGACAGCTTGTTCATACCATAGGATCAGCACCTGAGTCAGTTAGGCAGGGTACAGTTGCACATAGCCGTGGAGTTTCTGACTACTAAAGCTTTGGCAAACATCCTCCTTCCTTTAAAAAATGCTTTAGTGTCAGTGGACTTGGAATATTAAAGTCTCATCTCATCCTTAAACTGAGGTGTTCTGGAGAAATGGCATGAGCACTACCTGTTCAAAACTATATTACATAACGTGTTTATTATTTACCTTGTTTTCAGCTAATTGGTTTTTTGCATGGACTAGAAAGCACTCCTGGCTTTCAGATACTGGCATTGTCTAGCACGCTGTATTAAAACCCCAGGGCAGGCCTAATTGGCTTGTGGTTGCAGATATGTTGTAACTGACTTGGCTTGAAGGTTTGCTGGCCGCTTCATTTAGATTCATCTTTATATGCTTCTTTAACAGAGGAAGAAGGCATCCAGTTTCTTGGGTGAGGTTAGTGTGAGGTTTCTATCCAGACACAGGGGCCATTTTCTCCCAAATCCTTCAAAATTAGTTGAAACACTAAAAGCACTTCAGATCGTGAAGCATTAATTTATAGGAGCTTGCTCTCTTGGACTGTCTATTTAAACAGTGGATAATTTCAGTACTGCATCTCCCAGGCCAAACTTTACGTGTCATCTTGCAGACCTTATTTCTGGCTGCTACCAGGATTGTCTTACAGCAGGGCAATCCAGGGTAGGAAATCACAGAAAATAAGTTCTTTTTCTCTCTACATCTTGAGTAAACATGGTTTCTGTATGCATGCAATCATGTCAGTTGCTGACACGACCTTCTCACACAGTGCTAGGTTTGTAGTGCCACATCACAACATACTTAAGAAGTAGACAGTAGCCCTGTGTATGCATCTGCCCCTTCATATCAGCATCCTCTGCAGTGTACTCCTGTACAAGATTAGCCCTAGATAAATTAACATAAGGTTTGTTGGTGACCCTGAAAAAGAAACATCTTGTTGTGGTCAAACACACTCTACTTTCTCTGTAGGAATTACCTAGATTTGTGTAAACATCCTTACAGGTGTGAGATTGCATCCACATCAGGGAGGAGTGGGGTAAATGTAGAGATTGGTTTGCTCCAATTATAGCAGTAAGGCTGGAGCAGTACAGCCTTTCTGTAGAGGTAAGGCCTTAAGGTCAGGATAGAAATGTCCAGTAAGTGGTGACCTCTGAGAGCTGGTAGGTGAATTACGGCTCCTGATCAGGAGGGTTTTCGCTGGGCATAGCCGTCAGGACAGAGCCATGTAGGAATGTGGTAAAATAGCAACGGGAATAAAATGTAGTTGTTACTCAGGAAAGTGCACATAATGGGAAAACATTATTTTTCCACATCAATTGGAGTGTTCTTGGGAGCTCAGGACTGGGAAGGGCATTGTGTATTGGCAAGTCCAGCCTCTCTCTACCTCAGACAGCGTATCCTATAACCTTTCTCGTAATTGACTGAGCTGTATCCTGAAACCG
This sequence comes from Upupa epops, assembly GCA_013397515.1. Lineage (NCBI taxonomy): Eukaryota > Metazoa > Chordata > Aves > Bucerotiformes > Upupidae > Upupa > Upupa epops. The sequence goes on along the minus strand of VZRI01006484.1, from coordinate 310,205 downwards.
CTTACCTAGGGAGGGGGGAATGGTGCTCTACATTTCTCCTCCTGGGAGGCTGACAGTTACTTGCATTGACATTTCATTCTGGCAACACAAAAGCTGAGTAATGTAGCAGAGCGCAGGGGCGGTGCCAGGAGTCTAACATGCTCAGCTGGAGAGCCAGTAATGAAAAGGCAGGGGTTTTAAAACAAAACTAATAGACTTTGGCTCCCAGAAAAACCGTGTCCCTAATTCTTTTAGGAAAATCCTAGTGCCGGCTGTTGCAAAACACACACATTATGCCTCCAGAGCTGGCACCTTAGTCATTCAGAAAACATTTCCAGTCTCATGCAGACACTGTGAGAGGTTAAGTGTCCCTGGCAGCTAAGGAAAGATCTGAGCCATGGACGATGACCACTGACCAAGTGTGGGAAACCCAATGGTTTCCACAGCTTGTGAACCTGCAATTGCATTTCCCAAAATGTTGATTAACACCCACTGTGTAAAGAAAGAAATTCCTCCAGCTGGGCTCTCCGTGCAAAACCCACACAGGGGCAAAAAGGGGGGGGAGCAATGATAGTCTCCTGAGACTATGGCCATACAGCAAGCCCTGCCTTTGTGATTCACCCAGATGAGTCGCTGCACACAGAGGTCTGCACACATACCTAGTAGGGGACAACCAGTTCCACAGCCGAAAGGCTTCACCAGTTGATCCCTTCTCCAGGGGTGGGAGAAGGCACCTGGCATCCCCTCTCACATGGCCCTTCATCCCAGAACTAAGGGAAAATTCATAGAGACCACTCAGCAGCTACACTGCTTTTTTTCCTGCACAAGGAAGGATTTCAGGCATTTAAAATATCAGCTGCACCAAATATCACTGAGATGACACAGGGAACTCACATGTTAGGGCACTAGTTTTTCTGTTCAGAAAGTTTTGCACTGTGATAGTTATATAGAATTTTCCAGTGCAATCTGATTGAGAGCATCTTGTGAGAGGTGCTAGGGTTAGAGCTAGACATTGAGTTCTGCCCTTTTCTCTGACTCTTCAGATCCTCTCTGACCCTGTCACCAGAAAGTCAATGGCAAAAGGGCAAAAAGCTGGCATGAAGCCCCAGAAATCTTCACCTCCCTTCTTTTGTACACTGGCAATGTCTCCTGCCATGTTTGAAGACACAGATGTTGAGCCCAACAAAAACACCACTGGTTGCCTGCACTGCACACACTTCTCCTTGAATGCTTTTGTCAGGTTGGCCCAGCGTTATGTTCAGGCACTCAAAGCCACTCAGACCCTACCAGAGGTTCTAAATCAGGTCCCACAATCTGTTGGGTAAAAAGTAAATGGCTGAATATTTGGTCCAAGCTGTCTCCTTATATATCAGCAACTGAATTGCAGGCCAGGCCAGGCAAGTACCTCAAAGACCTAATGGTTGAGGTAAGCAGTGCCCTTCCTATTTTCATCTGAACTTACCTGGCTGAAAATCAGACTTGATAGCCTTCATCAGACTGCTCTACAGTGTGGAAACTCAGAGGCAGAAGTTGAGGGGGAATGGGGAAGGAAAGAAGTTACTTAAACACTATAGCTTCACAAAAAAGATTACTCAAATCCTGATCCCAAGCTGAACAGCAGCTCTTATTTTAGTTCAAAACAGTTACAATCATCATGTTCATCTCTGTGTCCTCTTGACCTGTTTGGCATGTCTGAATGGCTGCGACAGTAGAAACATGAAAGCAGAAGGGTAAGGAAAGGGACTTGTGAACGGTGACTTTTTTCCCATTAGCCTGAGTTCCAACCAGATATTTTCTGTCTCAGTCCAAACCCTTCCCTAGATTCCATCTTGTCACTCTGCCCTTGGTGACCAGTTAGTGTCATGGAGTGAAAATTTGCCCGGTCTGCATGATCTAGATATTAAATGTTAGGTTTACTTGGTTTATTTGGATTTAGTTTGGACTGGATGATCTTTAAGGTCTTTTCCAACCTTACCACTACTGTGACACTGTGATATTACTCCTTATGCCTGCAGATGAAATGCCTCCTGGAACACCATCAGGTGTTTAGTTTCATCTTGTTAGATCATTGGTTTTAAGACAAAGAGTGGACTATTAGACAATAAGAGAAAAGGATGAATGCTTTTCCTTCACCTTGGTCCCATGTGGTCTTTCTACCTGCCAATATAATGCAGCCTGTCTCCTCCTAGTTTTTGTTTCCTTTGTTTCCTCACCCTTTGGACCTCTAGCTCATCAAGCCCAGTGCTTGCAGGCCTTCCCCAGACTTACCCCCACCGCCACACAGAGCCATGAGCTCTTCCCACCCCAGGACCTAGAGAATGCATTGCACAGACCCAGTCCCAGTCCTGCCTAGAGCCAGCTCCAACTGAAAACAACTGGCTTTTCTCCATCAGTCACACAACACACCATCAACAACCAAGAACAAAAATTGGATGAGAAAGAAGCTGAGTACCATCAGGAGAGCACTGTTAAATAAAGTACACAGTCCTTCTTGGCACTGCACTCCTCATACCCTTCCTTCCTCCGCAAGGGCCAGAAGAGTAGCATGGACATGCCAGAGAGTTAATTGCGAGCAAGTAATGCCAGCAGGAGATTAAGTGTCTTTTCAAAACTGTTTGAAGTCAGTGGAAAGACTTTACATTCACTTAAGGCCCTTGGAACAGACCCTAAAAGAAGCTGTTATGAGTGGCATATTTATATAGTTTTAAATTAAAGATTATAACAGCTCATAGACAATTTAGTATCCTGGATCCTAAAAGTGTGGGGTTTTTTATTGTCTTAAAACTAGAAATTTTGCATTAATAATATCTGTTTAGAAGACTTCATAAATATGCATTAAATTGCTCAACCACTGCTGCCTCTATAGCTATAAACACTACCGGTTTAATAATGTACATTTTAAAAGCTTCTTATCATCAGTATTTACACTGCAGGGTCAATAATTATGTGTAATTCATGCATCTCATTGCAGGGTTTTTTTTTCCAAACAAGTACCAGCAAGTTTGTTTTGCTAGTTCTTAATATATTACATTCAGCTACAAGGCTACCTTGGCTAAGGCATACTGGATAAGGCTGCCTAAAAAGCTACACATCAGGAAGGCTGGACTAGGATTAATATCTTAAAATAGAGGTCTCACCAATTAGATCAGCTCCAAAAAGCAATGATCTTCTTTGTGTGTGTGCATTTGTTAGGGTAAGGATCTCCTGTCCATGACAATTCATCGAGATCAAGAGCTTAGAGTGAAGTAGAAGGACATCTGACAGGTTCAGCTGAATCACAGCAGCATGTGAATTTATAGCACTAACTGTTGAGGGCGTCATTGGAGAGCTGAGGCATTGGAGTAGAGACCTGTAGGGGATGTCAGCTATCCAAGGAAAGGAAACTTTGAGGGCAGAGGAAACTCTGGAATCGCCAGACGTGGAGTTTTCTGAAATCTCACCTGTAAGATCAATGCCTCCCTCTCTCTTGAGATCCGCGATTGGCAAGCCTGAGGGGTTGATTAGCTGTGGCGTATTGCACTTTTCAGTGCAGATCACCTGAAGGCTACATTTTTTTTTAACATTTAATGCAAATCTACCCAAACTTCCTTCTCCCTCTCTCCTAACTGGGTTTTTTACCTTTTCCCCCTAATGTTACTCCTCCTGTACATAGTATCAGGCCAACATTCCCAGGAATCAAGTTTGCAATCCCATAGGTATTTGATTCAAAACTTAGGCAACATGATTTCACTCATGATAACTCTTGTTTATTCAGGCAAGAACAAAATGGTTGTGATTCAGTCTGGCTTGGCAGTAAACATTCAACAAACAGTCTTACTGTTACTGATAAGAATCACTGTGTCTCCAAATGAAGAAAACTCCTGCCTAAAGACAGAGCCTTCCAAAGAGGGGTCAATAAAGGAAGTCTTTTACATTTTCAGTGCATGGGCGTCAGGGTCTGGATGATAAGATCTCCTTATAGGTTGCTCATCCAACAGGTTCTCCTCTCCCTGGTTTACCTGAGACTTGTAGAAAGGACAATTGGCTTACCAACCTCACAGAAGCACTTTGTAGGAGGTCACTTTCAACTTCCACAGTGGGATGTTTTGGAGTTTGAGAGCAGCCACAATCTAGAAGACTTGAAATTGAAACCAAATCGCTGGCCCACTATGCCATCTATTTTTCTGCCAAATACTAGTTTCAGCCCAGTGAAATGTGTGAGATGTGACTCGGTTTTAAGTATGTTAGTACTCCTAGTAAAGCCAGTGGGTCCAGACATGACACCTAGAGAAATCTGCATACTCAAGGGCTTTACAGGATTAAAGCCTTATTAACTTGCCATCACTGCTAATCTGGACAAGATCTGCCTTGAAACATTCAAGGACAAAGAGGAGTAAATTTGAGACTGTTTTTTATGAAGAAATACTTTGTCTTTTGCAGCTTTCACAACCTTTACTTCCTTACATAGACTTCTTGACATATATACTCTGGTCCTATCTTGTGAGAAGGCTTTGCTTAGCAAATTCTGGATGTTTCTTCCTGTTACTCATTTAGTAACAGCAACCCTTCCACCATCGATTAGTGTGTTGCAATATAGGGTGTTAATCGACTTTAAACATTTAATTATGGTTTGTTTGAGCACAGCATTTTACAAGCACAGTGGCTCATCACATTGCTGGAACAAGTACAATACAGCATCTTTAAAATTATGCACAAATAATAGATTAGTTTCAGCAATACTTTTTCAGCAGCATTAATAGAGCCTCTCATGCATGCACAGAGCCAATGGCCAGGAGGATTCTCAGGAGGTCTTTCATACAGGATGCACATCTTTGTTACGAAATTCCTCAATGCCTTTTTGCTGCCTCCCTAATGACCAGTTAAATGGGCTCCCATGAGAATGCCTGAGTCAGAGCCAGCTTGAAAACTGCTGAGGAAACATCCTCTCTTACTGGAAATTATTTCCATCAAACTGCCATGTACCATATTTAGACTAACGGATCAGTAACGCCAAACAGAGGGAGCTAAGTTCACAGGGCTTGGGATTCTGCTCTATGTGAAAAGATACTGCCTTTGTCTGGCCTCAGTTGGTTTGGGGTAGGCAGTCCAAGAGCTCTGTAATGTTCAGAAACAAATTCCAGTGGTGAGTGGCTGCCACCTGGCAGATCTGGAGTGGGGCAGGCAGTGTTCAGGAGAGGCAGTTGAACTTGTAGATATCAGGCACTTCTTCTAATACGTAATTATGGGAGTGCTTATCTAGTCAGTCAGCCCAAACTGAGTTTCAGTTTAAATCTGAGGCACTATTTTCCTTTGTAATGTGCAAATATACAATGCAGAACCTTATGCTTCTCCCCTCAGTGAATGCGTGCAACAAACGAGCAACTAATAGAGCACAGGGACTCCTAAGGTCACCAGAGAAAAGAAAACTCTTGCCCTACGTTATGCAAGAAGTCTCACATAAATCTGCCTTTTATTATTATGCTTTTCTTGCTTAGCTCAGTGTCTGTTAAACAGATAACAGTAGCTGAAAGCAAACCACATGCAGGAAGGTTTCTTTATTTTCGTATAATAAAGACATTTGTTGAGTCTGGATTGCTTAGGTAGCTGCCTAAAGCATTTTTATTTTTAGAACTAGTGAAAAATGTTTACCAAGGACAGGAGGCAAAAGCGACTCCCTAGACCTTACATGTTAGTTCTTCATATTCAGAGGACAGTATTTCAAAAGGCCCCATGTTTGCCCAGTTGTGTTCCCATGAGTAGCTGTACTAGCTTAGACATCTGTGGCAGCTTGGAACATCTCGGGATGGAGGGAACATGCTTGGAGAAGTGGTCAGTCACTAGAGTCCAACTTCTCTCAAAGGCCTTAAAGAGACTCAGCTACTTCCTTGCTGTGCATAAACATCTATGAATGCCTCACTGAAGCGCACTTCCCTTCACCCATCCTGACTGCTAGTCCTGCCAGGGGCTGTTACCTGGTGCTGCTAATAGCCACTGTATTAGCCCCAGCAGAGCACCAGCCTGCGTGAGCTCCAGGCACTTCAGTTCTGCTCTCAAGCCACAGAGGTAGCAGTGAGGCCCCATCCACAGACATGTTACTTCTGCCTTCCTCTATCCCCAAAGGATTTTCCCATTTTTACTTTGTCTTTTTCCAAGAATGACATTAATAGTGCAGATTCAAGCATTCTGAAACTATGGGCTGCTGCAATTAAGGCTATTTAACTTTGATTTTGTAAGACGTGTCTAGGTCTGAACAACAGAGTCTGGGTTTAAAATTGAATTAGAAGTCCGGGTTGCTCAATGCCAATAGATGAGGAAGATGCCTCCCTACCCAGCTCCTTACCTAAAAAAGCAAGACCTAGGTTTGTGTTTAGTTTAGAGTTCAGGCAGACCTGACATACTTACTGTGTGATTGGCTGAATGAGCGGAGGAGACCAAGACAGCATGGTAAAGTAGCGTGAAATCTGAAGCACATCTGCTTTATTTGCTGCAGGGACTGTAAAGTATGGAGCCAGTGAGTCAGGGGACCAGAGGAACAAAAAAGCCTGACTGCTGCTTTGGGATAGATGAATTCTTCCCCTTGTCTTTCCCACAGTGGGTCTGAATTATGTCAGGTCTGAGGATTTATCACAAGAAGTCATACATTCCTCATTTTCTGTTGCCAAATGTAAAGCCTTATGGTCTGACTTGCCAAAATATTTAAACTCATAACTTCTATCAAAGACAAACGACGTATCTTCTTGGATGTGGGCTGTTAGCTCTCAGTAGACTGAAAACCAGAGTTCCCAAGTTTTTAGAAAGTAACATCCAAACTACTAGATGTTCTGATACTGTAAAACAAAGGTATTATACCCTGTCTTTTCAGCAGGGCACTAGGGGTTAAAAATCACTCTTGTCTGTGGACTCCATGCGCAGGCTACTGCTGTCTACCACAGGAAAGGCAATGAGGAAACTGATAGCCCTATCTTCGGAACAGGCTTTGAACATTGCGCAACAAGTAAAGCCTGGAATCACACATAAGGCAGAGGATAGAACTAAACTTGTCGTTATTTGTGTGCAGCCCATCCGGTGCACTGAAGGAAATAAGCTCAATGGAAAAAATAGCATGCAGGGACTGAAGACTGTCGTAAGGAAAGCACATAAATGCTACAAACAAAGGTTGCACAAGCATCCTCATCCCAGGCAATGGCTAATTTCTGAGGGCTTGACTTTGCAACCTTAATAATGTCCTTTTAACTTAAGATGGTTTTGTTTGTTTGAAGAGGGCAATTGCTCTCAGTCATGCAAACAGATTGCCAAACAATCCTTTGCTGATTACATTCAATGGAAGAGACTGATCCTGCCTGGCTAGGTTCATACTAAGAAATTAAGCAGAGACAAGGGCTGCTTTCTGGCCCAGAGGCTAGGTAGAACCATACTCTATGAATGGTTCATCCAATTTTATCACTGTCTACAACTAGCTAAAAGGAGGTCACAGAGAGGTGGAGGTCTCTTCTCACAAGTTACAAGTGACAGGACAAGAGGAAATGGCCTCAAGTTGTGCCAGGGGAAATTTAGGTTAGACATTAGGATGAACTTCTTTATTGAAAGGGTCATCAGGCTTTAGAACGGGTGCCCAGGGAGGCAGTTGAATAGCCATCCCTGGACATGTTTAAAAGTCATGTAGATATGGAGCTTAGGGACAGGGTTTAAAGGTGGGCTTGGTGGAGTTAGGCTAATGTTTGTACTCGATGATTACTGATTATTGTAATGGTATTTTCCAACCTAAATGATTCTATGATTCTAAGAGTGGATAGAGTTGGATTGGGAAAAGACTGAAGCATTTACCATGTCCAAACTTCATTCTGCTAATTGGCACAGACCCAAACCTGACCAGTGAGCTCCATCCTAGCTAATAAATCAATCAAAATTACAAGCTACCACGCGCCCTGGGTGTCTCTTTAAAGCCAGTCTATGTACAGCTGGAGTATTTGGTTATGGTTATGCCACTAAGCAGGATTAGGGACACAATCCCAGCTAGAGCAGTGGCCTTCTGATTTTCAGAATTCCCCTGATGTTTCTATACTCCTGAACTCTATGTTGGAGCCAGTCCCATAGCATGGTTACAGCTGTTTTCAGAAGATATTTTGAGTAGGTGGTAGGGACCAGATTAACAGGACTGTCTTAGTCTGCCCAGTGCGGGTCTCTGGCACAATCCCTGCAGGCTCTGTATCCTGTACACCCCACACACCAGGACACTTTCACTCTCTCACAGTCTTGTTACCTAAACACCCCTCTCAGAGGCTGCAAACAACTTTTACCTGTGTGGGCCAAGTTCATGCTACCAGCAGTAAAACCAGAAAACCACACAGTGTAGGTGGTTGAATCACACCAGAGAGCTTCAGGGCGATGCAGAGAGATTCCCCATGGATATTTGGGTGGAACAGCCTGGGAGACACGAAGCAGAAGACATGAGAGGTTAGTGGCAGCTTGTCCCAAGGTGTCTGGAGGTCTGCTACTGACACTATACCAACAGTGAGCAGTGATGCAAGGCAAAAGACAGACCAAGAGTGGCTTGGCACACTGGAGGATTCTGTAAGAAGCTGCACCAGAGGTTTGACTCCAGTGAACAAGCTGTGCTTTGGCAACCTGCAATCTCTAGGGCCAGGAGCTACACAGCAGCCAGAATGGCCTCACAAGCCCATGTTTGCAGGGGAGTGTTGGTGGCCGGAACAATACATGGAGTGGATGGGGAGAGGGACTGTCTTCCAGGTGTCTGCCTTCTCCACAGTGCAGGAACAAGTGCAAGAACACAGGTACACAGTAAGACACAGGGACACTGGTCCATCACTTAATGATGCTGAGTGAACAAGGATCAAAGTTGGAGGGGAAATGACTTGTGTTGCTCAACAACACACAGAGCCAGGAAACAGGCAGCGGGAACCCCTTCAACCGAGGGCTGTGGTAAACACAGCAGATAAAGCCACAGCAGCAAGAGATTATCATCAGCCCTATCAACACCTCCACTGCCATACCTGCTTGTTGGCAGTGCTGCCTGTGATGGCAGAAATAATGCCACAGTGCTTGTGGCCTGTCAAGTGTACAGGAAGGTGGGCATGCACCCTCCTCCTGGCACACCTCTGAGGTGGCGCAGAGGATGCTGCACCACACCCACAAATGCCTCTGCCCATCCCAGCCAGACAAAATAACCCTGGACATGTACCTGTGCGACTTGATCTAGGTGATCCTTCTCTCGCAGAGGGATAGGACTAGATGATCTTTCAAGACCCATTGCAACCCCTAAAATTCTCTGAGTCTGTGATTAGCCAAAATCTGCCAGTAGGTGTTGGAGACAGGGATTGCTCCCTGTTGATGTTTGATATAGGGGTACAGACACAGCCCTAAGCGTGACTGTGAGCATGGGTACCTGTGAGACAGAAAATATTGCAAGTTCTTCACCATAGGGCCTGCACCATGATTTATCCAAGTCACTGGGTGGATAGGGTAGTTCATTTAATTGCCTTCTTACATATTTGGGAGCATTCTGGTTTTGCCTGGAGTGAATGCTATTCATATTAGGTTTAGCCATTTGACAGCTGGACAATTATATTTTCTCAATTTCTGAAAATCATAGAGTCATTACAACTGGAAATGGTCTCCAGAATCATCTGGGCCAATCCTCATCCCAACATCTCCATAATTCCTAGACCATGGCCTCAAGTGCTCTAATGACTCACTTGTTAAACACCTCCAGGGATGGTGATTCCACCGTCTCCCTGGGCAGCCTGTTCCAGTGCCCAACCACTCTCTCAGTAAAGAACTTCATCCTAATGTGCATGCTAAACCTCCCCTGACACAACTTGAGGCCATTTCCCCTCGTCCTATCATTAGCAGCTTGGGAGAAAAGACCAGCACAGCTTTGTTACAACTTCTTTTCAGGTAGTAGTAGAGAGCAATAGGGTGTCCTCTCAGCCTCCTCTTCTCTAGACTAAATAACCCCAGTTCCATCAGCCACTTCTCATAGGGCTTGTTTTCCAGGCCTCTCACCAGCTCCTCTGGATCTGCTCCAGCACCTCAATGTCCTTCTGATACTGTGGACTCAGTACTCAAGGTGTGGTCTCACTACTCCTGCTGGTAAATCATCCCTTCTGTCTACTTTAGATCATTGTTTTACATGGCCCAATCAGGTTGTCTTTGTACTGTCTTTGTTTTATCTAATTCAGGGTTTTTATAAATCCACCAGCAACTGCCTCTTCAAATGGGATTCAAAAGGGATTCTCTTAGCTCTTACATTCCTGGACAAATTGATTCATCTCTTACACTGCCTGTCTTACAAAAAAAGAAATGCTTAATAATAAAAAATAACTTCAGCGTGATGGACCTGCAAATCTCTTCCTATGTATTTAATATTTCTAAAATCTCTGCTACTTAAAGGTAAACTTGTCTTGGAGTTCACACATCAAAGTTCTCAATAGAGCCAGATCTGGCTATGTACCCCATATAATTAATTCAAATCAATATAATAAAAGGAAACTGGTTTTGTTATCGATTTATAAAATGAAACTGCATCTCTAGCCCTTTTCATCTCCTCATATTTGAATTTAACTCCCCCTCTTTTCACTTTAGAAATAAAATTACAGGTTATTCATAGAATCACAGAATCATTTAGGTTGCAAAATACTTGTAAGATCATCAATTACAACCATTAACCTAGCTCTGCCAAGCCCACCACTAAGCCATATCCTTAAGCTCCATACCACACAACTTGTAAACACACGCAGGGATGGTGATTCAAGCACCTCCCTGAGCAGCCTGTTCCAGTGCCTGATGACCTTTTCAATAAAAAATATTGTGTAAAGCTGAGGGATTACAAAGATCAGTATTTCTTCTTCAATGGCTGTCACTGAGGAGGGATCTGTCCTTCCTTCAACCCAAATCCATGCAGTCCTGAACCCAGCTCCTGAATCTGGTTCTCTTCTGCTAATGAGAAGTCCGGAACTTCCCTTGTGGCTGCCCCTGCAGCATCAGTCTTTCTTGCTTATTCCTTTTACTTTCCTCTTCTGGAAAGGAAAAGGTGTTCAGACAGCATCTATCATTACCTAGAGGCCAGCCCAGCCCTAACCCTTGACGTGTAAAGGTACCAGCACTAGTTCTGAGCATATTCCAGTTGCAAAACAGTTGCATTAATGAGGCCATCCTGGTGAGATCCTCAGCTCAACAGAGAAACACAGTAACAGCACAGGCAAATTATTTTCTTCTTCCAGTACCCAGCCAATGTCAGCCTTTGGTAAGAGCCCAGTCCTTTGTGTGAGATGTAAAAGTATCCGCTGTGTCTATGCTGTAATTTGCCCTACTTCCCATAGTCACATAGATGTGTATTTCCCTTTTGCTTCCCAACATCTATCACTTTTCAGGAGCAGATTTTCTTCCTGCCCCGTTGTCTTGCGCAAAATCAGGATGTCAAGGTCAATCATTGCTCAACTGCAGCAAAGAAAACAGATTATATTACCTGGTGGAACTAGGTTACTCCCAGGTATAGGCTGCAGCATTTTTTTTCTTCCAGATCTGGAAATTATCCATTACTGCATGCTAAAAAGGAAATTGAAAGCAGTTCATTTTTCCTTTGCTTCTGCTCAAACAGATGAATCGGTGTTTCAGCTCTGTGTAGAAATTCACAGGGCCAATCAAAAAGCCAGAGTATAGCTTTTATATAATTAAATTGTAGGCAGTTATATTTTCCAGCAGCAGGTATGTTACTTGAACTGAACCTCCATGCTGTGTATCTGAGCAGTTCCAATTAAGAAAGTTCTGCTTTGAGATCTCACAAGCCAAAACACACAGTATGGCATTGTGCCCTCAGCTATTAAACTGGAAATACAAACCACTTTTTTGTGGTTCAAATAATCTCCAGGAGATAGCTTTACTGGAAGTTTTAAGTCATATTCTTCACATCATATTCGTCTAAATTGATGATTTCCATGACCTTTTCATATAATTACAAGAGTGTTGTGTGTCCATTTTGATTAAATGGTCCCTCACCCCATTATGTTGCAGTTGCTTTTAATGTTGCTGAAGTAATTAGATGCTCTCTTCTAGCTCTTCTCACAGGACACCGTGGAGGACACACCGATTTCTTAAAATCAGAATCTACTTTTTGCATTATCTGCTACTTCCACTCAGCTGATGTAATAAATTGGTTCATAAATTTCATGGGTGATAAGAAAGAACTGAACACAATCACAGACAGAAATTTATAAGACCATTAAGAACAGTAAGCCATACATTTCTGTACTTGGGTTTCCTTGCCATGTAACATTACAAGTGAGTGGCATACTTTAATGACTAGCAAATTAAAATTTAACAGACTTTCCATTGCCGCCTCCTGTCTGTGCTTTATTTGAACTCAGACTAGAAAGCCTCTATTTTCGTATAATTTGGCTGTCTTGTTGGATACTTTCCACTCAGATAAGTGACCTAGGACATGTAGTTGTGGACATTGCTGATAATAATCAACAAAATAGAATAAAATCAGAGAAAATGATAAAATCAGAAAGCAGTTCCCCCTGTTCTTCCGAAATACTTATTGTGGTGGTTATTCTCAGCTACCTTTTAGCCTATCCTTAAATCCTTCACACTCAACGGAAGTCATGTGTCCCTGTGGAATGCTGAGACACATGCTTTTGAACCCCCCAACACCGGAGTGGGTGCTGTGCAAGTCATTAGGTTAGCTTGCAAAGTATTAATAGTAATGGCATTACTAATTTCATTAGCCCTTGCGTTATCATTATGTATTAATTATTACAGCTATGCCAGCGAGTGCTAATATCAAACACTGACAGCACCAATTCCCTGAATGCATCTTGTGGTTGTTGGATGTGATCGCTGCTCAGCAGGCTGCTGCTTTTTGACAGCTGCAAGGCAGCTAATTCTGCTGTCTGTGTTTACCAAGAATCATACACCACTGAAAACCTTCCTACGTAAATTTGGCATGGAATTTAGGATTTGAACTGGGGTAGATCAGCTGAATAAATCAATGCAAGGACTCTGTGCTGCCAGCACCAGGAACTGAACACAAGGCAAGAAACAAAGTTCTTGTTGGTTGAACGAGCTACACCACAGAAAAGAAAAATTGCCAAAGAGGGCTAACCTCTTTCTCATTGATCACTCTTCATCCTCTGGTGACTCTTGATGACTAAGCCAGGCTCCAGCAAAGAACTTCCCCAGTATCTCAGACAAGAGTTGGGACAAGTGATCAGAGGGTGGCACCAGTTTCCTCACCACCAACGCGGAAGGGAGTGAGGGGCAGCTTGACTCTCCTACTACTTGAGCTCCCCCATTCTGAAAGCCAGAAAACCTTACTGGCCTTTCAGATAAGCAATGAGAGCCCACCTGACCAGCATGGCAAGGACAGAGGAGGCAGCTCTCTGTCAGGCACTCTGGAGCCCATGTGTGCAGCAAACAAGCTGGTCTTTATAAATTCTGAAATAGTTGAGCAGACCTGAGTTTTCTTCCTTTGGCCTCTCATTCTTCACAACTTTGGTTTTCACATTTTAACTTTTACTTGTTACCTCTTGCCTTTGGTTGTATCTACACACAGCATTTCTATTCAAGCTGGAAATGAAACTTCCCAACTCACGTAGGGCTCAGCAACGCTTCTTCTAGTTGTTTGGAAAATTCAAACTTGCTTTCAAATTAGATCTGTACAAACCTGTATAAATCTATGTAAAGTCATTTAGAATAGGGTTTGCAATGTGGTACAAGCTTCTTGCATCATGTACAACATGTTTGTGTAACCGGACCAGTGGTCTTGGTGGAAGCCTGAGAATTACTGCAGGAAAAGCAAAACTGCTGAGTAATAAATATTTGTTTGCATTGCACCTCTATTATTTTCCAGTCTGTGTTCACAGTGTGCTACTATGACACTCTGCTTCCCACTTGTTTTTCAACTTCTGACCTGAATACAATAAATACAGTTGTTCAAAACACAGCAAGTCTGTCACTCAGCCTGCTCTGCAGCATCCTTGGAAGATGTTTTCCAGTCATAAAACAAACAGTAATTCATTCATTCCTTGCAAATTCCAGCAAACACTCTGGTGGCCTCTGTAATCCATTCACTGCTTTATTGACCCAGAATCCTCCAGGGAATGTCATAAATCTATATAATGTGTGCTACCATTTGTGTCTGGATCCTTGATTTAGCTGAAAGATACGTTTAAAAAATCACACAGAAGCGGTACAGTTCTCTTTGGGTCACAGGCATAAAAAGTAGCTCAGACAGATTAATTAATTCTACAAAGGCTGCTCAGTTTTGCCACAATTCTGTTTGACTTCAAGCACATGCTTAGATTTCAATGGCATGAATAGGGCTCAACCACATATTTAAATGTGAGCCCACACCCAACTGCCAGAAAACCAACTTAATTCAGAGTTATTTAAGGATGCATTTCTGTCCACATGACTTATCACCGGCTAACAGCTCCTGGGCTTCAGCTGCTTCTCAATCGCACATGCTCCACCCAACAAAAGTGAATTTGTTCAATAAGATTGAAGTCTTAAAGTCAATTTTTATTTAAAGGATTTAATGAATGAGGGGGTCAAAAAATCCTGAAAGGCCATGAGCTGGTCAGAGCAGGATCAGAGCCCTGATCACAGAGCCCAGTGCCACACAGACCAACCACAGCTGGCTCAGGTAACAGAAACCACATTAATACTGCACCCTGACGTGGGTGCTATGTGATGAGCCTCCCTGTCTTGGTTTGACACCAGCCTTAACCCTTTACACACCCCAGGCTACATGAGTTCCAGTAGAAATCTGCATCAGCCTAGAACACCCTCCAGGGCGATAACCAGCCAGTTTAGGAGTACCAAGGACATCTCTCTCAGGCACGTCTTGTGTCATGATGGCTTACTGTTAAATATGTCCTTTGGCTCTGAAATCCTAAACAGAGATCCTACATGATGGTAAACCACTCAATCATTTTTTCTCAGACCAAAATGTTCTGCTGGGATCCCTGCCCTGACAAGCTCAGAGATCCCAGAGATGTGGAAATCCACATTTTTTAAGGATGGCAGAATATCAATGCTTTTCCAGTTAAGAGCAAACACATTTATGAGTCTGGCACATTGGACTGGATAATTTGGCTTTCACAAAGAAGCTTATACCAAGACAAATAAAGCAACAAACCAAGGTAGTAATCCTTTACTTGCAGTGCACTCCCTCAAGATTTCCCATGGTTTTGATACGTGGGAGAAGTCACAGTGTGCTGTCCCTATACAAAGGAATCCTCCCATAATGCAGGATCCCACTCACAAGATCTGCAGCTAAAATTACATTTACTGTTGCTTCTGTGTTCTTCCCAGAAGACATGTATTCCTGAAAATGTCTCGGTCTGTCCAGCGAGTGAGGTAGCCATCCTCTCTTCCAGAATATTCCTTCCTGCAGCAAGAATCTTTCCAATGCCTTCGAAAAATGAGTCTGAATATCCCAACGGGCATTAGCTGGAAAAGTGATGATCCAGTGTGGAGCAGTGGGATAGCAGAGTCCAAACTTCTGTACCTTCAGCCTTTCTGTAATGGAATCAGGGATTTCTCACTGATTAGTGTATCTCCACACTGGAGTAACTCCTAGGAATGTCAGAATTTCCCCAGATCACAGCACAGTGCAAGCACCTCTGCCTTTGAGGGACTCTGAGTACAAATCTCCCTCAGGTCTCTCTTTGTCTGGGCATGCAACTCACCCTATTGGGAATTAACAACAGTGACAAAAGACAGCTCCTTCTCCAGAGCTAGCGAGGCGATCATTTCATGTATTCTGGAGCACAGGGAACATTAACAGGACCACAGGAACTGGCAAGGAACTAGTGAGGAAACGTCCATTAATTTAACATCTGAATGATCACTGTCTAACACTACATAAATGTAATAAATCACTTCACTTAATCTTGAACAGAAGTGACTACTCTGAAAAGAGCCTTTTGTTCAAGGCCCAGTGGTTTTGAGAGGCTGGGAGAGAATTTTCTTTAAATGGGGTTTTACTTTGACCCTCCAAGAACAGCAGTCTGGTGAAATATCTGAAGTTTTTGTTTTTTATTGAGCAATAAACTATCATGAGCTTTGAGTATGCGGTGTCTCGGAGAAATTGTTAAGCCTGGAAATCACATGGCTGGGTGACTGGCATGGCAGAAATATTTGGCACTGCAATCACCTCGCGAGACGAATGAGCAAGAGGGAAGAATTTCTTACACAAGTGTAACCCAATTAATGTCAACAAAAACTTGTAAAATTTATGGTTCAATTTGTCTCAGGGAAAGTGCAGAACTGACCCCTTCCTATACCTTCTGGGCAAGTTCATTAGCAAATTCACTTGTGTCTTGTTAACTCTACAGTCCAGCTATACACTGAGGGGCAGGTTCACAAGCCTACATCCCTACAAATCAAGGTTAGAGGTGAAGTGTCATAAAGCTGTTAAAAACAGATTGCTCCTTGGATCAAATGCATGCCTCCAGAGATGCAGGGAGAGCATATAGAACCAACTATTGCTGGTCTGGAGAACCAAGGGAGGTACAGACCCTGGTAAGGAGCCTACTGAAGTCCACACAAAGCATTACGTGGCTCTAGAATTTGGGTCACTATTCAAGTGCTTTTATTTTGCATGTAGGTAAGGTAGGCAGCATGCACAGAGCCCTCAAAGAGCACCCAAAAAGACCTCTGCCCTTTTGCTGTTGCACAAAAGTTTTCCTCTCAAAGTGCATGTCTGTAGCCCTGCCTATGAGCTGAGCGTGCAAGCACCTGTCTGCTTCTGTTCCAACAGGAAAAAACCCATGTATAAGGGCTTCTATACCATATCAAGTAGTCGAAAGAGACAAATGTCATCACCATGGCATCACTCTGAATGGACTTGGAGAGGCTGGAGAGGTGGGCCAGTGCCAACCTCATGAGATTCAACAAGGCCAAGTGCAAAGTCCTGCACCTGGGTGGACAAAATCCCAGGCACAAAGACAGGTTGGGTGCTGAACAGATTGAGAGCAGCTTTGAGGAGAAGGACTTGGGGGTGTTGGTCAATGAAAAACTCAATGTTCACTTGTGGCCCAGAAAGCCAACCGCATCCTGGGCTGCATCAAGAGAAGCGTGACCCCATCTGGAGTACTGCATCCAGTTCTGGAGCCCCCAACACAGGAAGGATATTGAACTGTTGGGACGTGTCCAGAGGATGATTGGAGGGCTGGAGCACCTCTCTATAGGGACAGGCTGAGAGAGTTGGGACTGTTCAGCCTGGAGAAGAGGAGG
>VZRI01006484.1:280541-292967 GCA_013397515.1 Upupa epops | reverse complement strand
TGGATGGGGCCTTGAGAAACCTGGTCTAGTGGGGGGTGTCCCTGCTCAAAGCAGGGGGGTTGGAACTAGATTATCTTTAAGGTCCCTTCCGACCTGAACCACTCTATGGATCTATGAATCTATGAATGGGAGCTGGTTTGCACCTTTGAGCACTTCACCCCCCTTTTGAACAAAAGGAGGTTGTAAACAGGTGGGAGGTAGGGCTCTTCTCCCAGACAACTAGTGATAGGGCAAGAGGGCAGGGCCTGAGGCTGCATCAGGGGAAGGTTAGATTGGATGTTAGGAAGCCCTCCTTCATGGAAAGAGTGATTAGACTCTGGAATGCACTGGCCAAAGAGGTGGTGGAGTCCCCATCCCTGGAGGTGTTTAAACACAGACTGCACGTGGCACTTAGTGCCCTGGTCTAGCTGATGTGGAGATGTCAGGTCATAGGCTGGGCTCGATGATCTCAGAGGTCTTTTCCAGCCTCAATAATTCTCCCATTCTAGAACAGCTTGCTATTGCATACTTTCAGATCTTGGACTATTGCTTGGGCTGCTTTATGTGCTGATTTAAATCAGCGATAGACAAATATCTAATGTAATTTTATGCTGTTTGTGCGCCACTTAGGACGCTGTGTAGTTTCAGTTACAGGTTTGGGCAAGTTCATCCAAGATGCAAAATTGGGTTAATGAACAAAAAGTGTACTGAGACTACAAGAGGCATACTGAATCAAGGATGACTTTCTGAAGAAGTTGTGAACTTTTCACTGGGGAAATAAAACAACACAAAGATTTGTGAAAAGTAATTTAAACACAGCTTAATTCTTCTCTTCGTACAAGGGTTGCTACAGGTTGAATGGCGAAAATCCCTCAAATGAAATGGATCAAGGTAAGGAACCTGGCATTTCCACATCATTTCCCCTGTTTCTCTTTCATCTCCTGCAAGACTTGTGGAATTGCTGTGCATTATTACTGTTATTGTAAGGCCTTGGTGGTAGTTTGACTTTTCACTTCAAGAAGGATAATTGTTTTTCTAAAGTATAGTTACTGGCACAAGTTCAATTTGATCTTTTTTCAAGATTTTATCCTCTTTACACTTTTGGAAAAGTTCCTTGCAAACTTTTATGGTCTCTAATTCTCCCTACTAGGTTGATGAAGTTGATTCGTTTCTTTCCCCTTTTGGAGGGTTGTGGTTTTGTCTTTTGCCTTTTTTTGTTGTTGTTGGTTTGGTTTCTGATAGGGGCATGCTTGAAGGATCCATCTCGGGCTTTGATTCTCAAAACGGTGCATTCCACACAGTTGCACTCATACCATCTCTCTACTGGCTCTTCCACTCAAGCCAATCACATATGTATTGTTAACCCCTTTCCAATTTATTCTTTTCTACAAGAGGTCAGTTATGCCTTAAGCTGTAGTCCCAAAAGCAAACAACAGCTAGGAGACCTGTGGAGTCAGAAAAGCCCTGCTGAGACCCATCTGTTCCACACTGAAGATCTTCAGAGGCTTTTGTAGTTTCACAGCTTACCAAGGTTGTTCAAGAATCCCACTAAATTACAGTTCATTTGAATGACTACTTTAAAAGTCTTACTAAATTACTACATTTAGAAAACAAAGAAGTAAAAGACATAGCAGATATGGGTAATCACAGGAGATTTATATTTTAAGGTGCAGAGTCCTCTGGATGACTCTGTTGATAAGCATCAACCTTCTCTGGGGTGAATTACCTGATGACACAGAAGTGTGATGACAAATCTGTTAAAGGTGATGAAGAATCCTATCAAAACGTCTGCATTAACATCCTGACATCCTGGTTCAGGAAATCGCATTTTTTAATAAAGCCCTCAGAGTACATCTGTAGTCCCATGAGGGCAGGGTGCTTTGGGAACAGCTCAGTTTCACCCTGCCAATCTGTCTCCTCAGGAGGAGAAATCAGCAGTCATGCAGGTTTGAGGACATGTGTGCTTTTCCTGAGGAATGATTCATGAAACAGCAATTTGCTTCACCAACACACATGCCAAAGGAGTACTTTTCCTGCCAAGATTTAGCAAACCCTCCCTTTGAATTATGTTACTTCAAGGTCAGGGATGGATAGCAGTCACAAGGACATGACAGTTTTAAGATCCACTTTATTACCCTTGCCACTTTATTAGAGCTAGAATAAGAGAGCTGGATATCATTAGCAAGAAGAATATTTCTATGTATCTGACTGCCAGAGTACTCCTTTATAGACCTGGCAAGATGTAAGGTGTCAGACTTTGAAAATCTAGCATACACAAACTTTGGGCTTATTTTTAGAACTTTTTTAAAATTCATGCAAGATTTATGTTTCCTGCTTTTCTCTCAGACCTGTACTATTGGCTCAAATTAGGGCCTTGAGTCACAAAGCAGGAGGCTATTGTCAGCCTCAGGGAAGTCACTGGTACAACGACAGGGCTGCGAGGTTGCCATCTAAATCATCTAGCTTCACAAAGAGATTAAGTGTAAGCCACACTGTTGAAAAATATGTGCCCTGTTGGAAAGGCTCAGGTTCTGCAGATTCAGCCATGCTGTTTTAGAAAGATCAGTCTGACAACACTTTCGAGACGAACCACACCACATGCTTGTGGCCTTACTTCTGTGAGCAACGATGCCATCTCAGGCCCGTATTGTCAAATCCTTACGGCTACTATGATGGGTTCAGCGTGTTCACCTAGTAAATATCAGTAGAACTCAAACAGAGCTACACTGCAACCAAGTTTGTTTCTGGTTGGAAAAGGGGGGAGTGCGCTTATAAACACTTGCAAATTTCTGCTGTGGCAGATGGTTTGCATCATGGTACCATCTGAGGTTTATGGCAAAACCCTGCACTTTGTTTCATATAAGCTACTTCAAGTGGCAGAGTCAAAAAAGAGACCATTTAACTTCTTTTTTTACCCTGAGTCAGAGTTAAGCCCTTGTAGCAGAAGAACAGTAACACACTGTGGACTGAACGACCGCAGCTATATAGTTGTTAAAATCAAACTGCAGTTCCCCTGAATACACTTCAGACAGAAGTCATAAAATACTGCATGATGTTATTTGTTTATTGTAAAATGCCAGGAAAAATAAGTTCACCTTTGGGCATTTTTAAAGGTAAGGAACCATAAGGTGTGAAAGCATGCTGTCAGAAGTCTCATTAAGCCATCATTTACTAGTTCAAAATGAATTTACATTGATCTTTTGAAACTATTGCTAACCACAAATGCATTAAAACTAAACAGTCTTCATTTACTGAGAAATAAATGTGTCAGCATAACCTTGACTTTTGGCCAATGCTGTTCTGGCTTTCAATTCACAGGAACTCGGTGCTAAGCAGTTTATTGCTTGTTGTGCTAAACCATGCTAATTTAATTGCTAATATATTTCCTTCCTGTGATCATTTTCAGAACTGTTATCTTGAGAAAATATACGTTCTTAAAGAACCTCTTTCAAAATTATAGCAGTGCTGGGGATGTATTCACCGAAATGGTTTTCTGCCTCATATTGGATACTGCTTAAAGGAGCTTTAATGAAAGGGCCGGTAAAATAAAGCACATTGAAAGAAATCTGACTGTGTTCCAAGGATGCTTTGAGGTTTTGTAAAATATTTATGCGCTCTTTAGCATTTAAATCAGTAATTTAAAGTTTACATTGAGGAAAGTGACAACTTTGGTAGGGGTTCCAGACCACCATCCACAAAAGGTTATTTTTATTTATTTGATAACTTTATAGCACACAATTAAAAGACCACTACACGTGCCTAATCCAAAGCCAAACAGCATATAGGCTCCCTTCTTAACAGTCTTTAGACTAGCTTCCTGATGAAACAAAAACTCCAAGTCAAGAGAACAAAGAGGAATGCCATAGCTGGTTCATGTCAGTACCTGGTATGAATTTACTGCTCACAAGTTTTCTTAGGGATAGCGAACGAGGAAAAAAGTAAATTTAAGTATAGCTTTTCTTTTCCAAGCTCAGTGACAGCAAATGGGCTTTCTAATATTAATCAAGAGCTTCAACAGCCTCATTCTGCCACCATTGTCCCAAGGTAAAAGCAATCTGTTTTCAGCTCTGGATCTGTCCTTCTTATCACTGTTGAGACTATTAGTTCCAAGGTTTTACTATAGGGATCCCATAAGCTAGATAGCCGTGTTATAGTACAGATAAATCCATGTCCCTGGGAGAGTTCCTGACAGGAAGACCTTCTCCTTGGGACCAGTCTAGACCTGGAGCTAACTCTTCAAAGAGCAACCTGATTTCATGCCGTTTCGTTTCATCTCCTGGCTGGGATGAAGTGGACTTTTCAGAGCTGCACCTGCTAACTGGATGCTCTCAAAATTGCAAACAGACCCACTCTCTGTGCTTTGGAAAGCTACTGCTTCAATTTTTAATGTTTATGCAGGCTTTAAGAAGACTCTATATCAGGAACAGTAATGACACTAGGCTAGCAGAAGTTAGGTTGGGGTGTGTACAGCTGAAGATCCACATTTACACAGTGGTTGATTTGAGTCCAAGCACTTTGGAGTCTTCATTTTGAGTTATGGGTCACAAAAAACTCAGTACCTGAGGGTGATACCTTGAAAACAGCCTCTGGCCCCCCTCAGGTAGGCAGAGCTTATTTTGTTCACATATGAGTGAATGCATACAGCATGTGGCAGACTTTCTGCATTAGAACAGTTCTGCTGTAGAAGTGGTGACTGTAGATTGAACATGCAGGTGAATCTCCAGGCAGTAAAGCAATTTTAATGCAGAGTCTCAGCTGAAATAGAAGAATTGAGCTGGGGCATGACATGTAGAAAGATCCATGGCAGAGTTTGGTGAGAACAACTTTGATAAGAGATCTCACCTTGATCATCTTAAGATAATGGGAGAAGGATGAAAGAGTGAACTGTTTAGAAAAGACAACTGTGGGAAAACACAATACCTGTCCTGTCTCTAATAAGGCTGTTGCAAAAAAGCCCATTATTCTTTTATGCTTTTTGTCATGGCCCAGGTTAAAATAAGCACAGAAGGAAAGATACCTGTTGGACACTATAAGCCAGAGGTGGGAGATCAAGTTGCCACAAGATGCTGGAAAATCCTGTCAGGTTGATAGGTTCTCTCATCAAATGGCCTTGGCACAGTAGCTTCTTCTCCAGCCTCCAGGGCAACTCAGATGGCTTCCTTAGGGAGCTTCCAACCACATCTTCCTGCCCCCCACCCCTGTCTTCTTTGCATGAAAGACTGCTCCATTGAGCAGCCAGTTTCCTTTGAATTTTGCATTTACTGCTTGTGATAAAATCACTACAAGAATTTCTCTGGTTTTGCCCAAGTCAGTATTTACCAAGCACACTCCCTGTGGCTGCCTGGAGAGTTAAGCTTCAGAGGGGCTGCCACTCAAGAGGTTTCCCTTGCTGCACTTTCTGCCTGGAACGGACACGGCCTCAGTGGAGCCAGCTCTGGGTGAAGCCAGACATGGCAGAGAAAAGGAGACCCTACAGAGGCAGAGGGGCAATTGGCATGTTGGCACAGCCACCTTCNTACAAGAATTTCTCTGGTTTTGCCCAAGTCAGTATTTACAAAGCACGCTCCCTACTCCACTGGATTAAAGCAGACAGGCTATTTAAATATCTTAAACACATGCAATCGCACAGTTGCTACTCAATTTACAAGGTGTTTTCTAGATCTGACTGATGCTAGACACATTCTTAAGATATCAGAACACTTTTATCAAGACATAGCTATTTCCACAATTAATACATGTAACCTAATTCTCTATGGAAAAAGCTTGTTAATGTCTCAGGCTTCACTCTAATCTCAGATTATTTGTTCTTTCCTCTAGCTATCGATGCTATGACCCTCTCCAAACCCATAAATTATACATTAGATTATTGTTAATGTTTCATACTCCAGAATTCCAAAAGTCACTCAGAAGCTCATGAAAACACACTTTGTATTACTCAGGGTCATGAAGCACACAAGGATAACTCTAACTGGAAATTATATTTTGCCCAGTTAAGAGACCATCATGGGTTATGGGTCCCAGGATTCTTGCATGCTTGGAAGTAGAGAAGGAAACACTTGTGAAAGTTGCCAAGGGGAAATATTATTTAAGTTCTTGAAACCTGAGAATTCATAAAGCGCTAGGTGATGACTACAAGTTACCTTTTTTAGTCCAATGCTGACCCTTCATTTCTACTGCACAAAAGCATATGGTATATTCTCTTGTACCACACCAAGTTTAAGAGAAAGAAGTTAGCGAGTGAGTGGAAATAGTCTATATTAGTCCTTTGTTACTCCTCACTTTGGACAGGACAGCCTTACATCGCTGGTCACATCCAGACTGTTACACATCCTACAAAGGGATCTGTGTCCAGAAAGTCAGTCCAGCAATGAAAGGTTGTTCTGTGTCACTCTCCAGACATCTGGGACCCCAATTACTAGTCTTGCGTGAGGCAGTAGCTTGCTGATTGTAGTCCTTCTTCCTTGTTATTCCTGCTTGCTGCGTATTAGATCCTGTTAGGGTTCACAGTACACAACGTTAAGAGACTAACAAGAAGACCTCAGCATGTCCTGCAAAAGCAATTATAGCATTAAAAAAACAAACCAAACAAACCCAAAACCACACAAAACTTCTATTCTGCATTGCAGATCTACAAGATGTGTCCCTTTAGGGTCAGTTGATCTGCCCATGCACTGCATGGTAATAAAACAGCAATATTCACCTTCGCCTAGTCCTCATGTGAGATAACAGTTCTATTCTTCCCACTCCCACCTCCCTCCTCATTCTATTTTCCTTCACAGCTGTACCAAGCAGTATAGTTTTTATAACTCTAAGTCACAGAAAGATATCTTGCAGCTGTCAGAAAAGTGCTAAAAATCTTCACGCGTTAGCGTACACTCATTCAATTAAGAGAATAATAGTGACCCAGAGGTTGATTGGAACTGGCTTTACTTCCCACATTTCCACAATTTCAGATGGAAGTAATAGAGGAAATGTGTACAGAATGCTCGCATATGCCCTGCTAATGGTGGAAATGCTGAAGGATCATCTGCACAGAGCTAATATAAACCAAAGTGGTTTATTACCACCGTTTTGTGATTTATGACTCACATTATGACTTTATTTTGAAATGGTTTCATTAAACATTAATGTGTGGTGAAGGAAGAATACACAACAAGTTACAGCAATCAGGTTCTATTGGGGGCAAAGCCACTCAGTGATTTATACCTTATAATCCACTGAAACATGCATTTCTGTGCTGCATCTATTCCGATGCTGCAAGAAGTAGTGCATCACGCTGGAACTTCCCAGGTGAGGCAGTCACGCTGTTGTATCCAGCTGCCAGTGCTGCACACCACGAGGGCTTGGGGCTTTTTAAGATCTGAGTAGTTTAGAACAAAATCTGAATAATTTATAACCAGTGTTCTCAGCATTGATTGGTGTTCTTTCATAACAGAATGTCTTTTTGATAATGCTTCATTCCTTTAATGTCTTGTGAAAACTCAAGGAACCAGCTATTGCATAGCTTAATGGAAAATCAACTTTCATTTTTATCAGGTATGTAATAGAGGAGAAGTATTAACATTTTTTCCCTCTCTCAGCTATGCACAGCATTAACATGGAGACAAAAAGGACCAGTCAGGAGACAAGTTAGTAATCCTAAGGAACCACTTTTCCTTGCCGTACTCTGGGAAGATGCTCTCCCTGAGCACTGCCTTGCCAGGATCACTCACTGGGACAGGTTCCACCCCCCAGTCCACTGGCAGAAGCATCCCCTGTGCCCCATTCTGACCTCATCTCTGGGGAAATCATGCTTGGCTACTTCTATGGCACTCTTCCCGTCATCAGCATCATTAAGTGACTCACCATCACACTTCATAAATTAATAGGCTCACATGGGAAAATGCAAGGAAAGAGAAGTTGTTGAGAGCAATAAAGAGTGTCAACGGTTGGGAGAAGAGAATTGAACCCAGGAGGCCTGGTGTCTGCAAATATAGTCCCTTTTCAGGGGCTACAGCCTGATCCAGCTTTCACAAGTTACACCCTGCGAGAGGTTCAACCTGCTCTGAGGCAAATATATATACTCACAGCTTTAGAAGATGTTTCAGTAATACGCAAGCAGTAGGAATAGAACTATTCCTCCTCATTTCTGAATCCTGTTTGTGTAGATTGGCACAAGAATATGAGTAAGAAAGAATCTGCTGCTGCTGCTGACATAGATGGCATTCTCTTAAATATCTTTGTGAAGACTCTTGGTACTAATAATGACTCGTTTGAAGGAAAGTCAGGGTCTATGTTTAAAGTAGAAGAAATCATTATAAGCTCTGTATTTTAATGTAAACATTTTCAGATAATTAGACAGCTCCTTTGTTGTAATTTGGTTTTACGTTTATTATGAAATGTTGTCAGGGCCACACAAAATATCCAGAGCTTCAGCCAGAGTCAGACTCCAGACAGCTTTTTATTTTAGGAGTATGACTGCCTAATTTAAACACATTCAGATCTCGGTTTGGACTGTAAAGAAGAAAAAGGTTTGCTGAACTGAAGCCATTTTGCTCCTAGTTAAGAATTTGCCCTTTGGAGTTTAATGTATATTCTTTACCTAGACTGACTTCAACCCTGCAGGTAATTTATCTTAACTTCCCTCCTTGTCCTTCCTTATTCATCTGGATGCTTTAATAAACACAGTGCTCAGAATAATTACTTCATTTTATTCACACATAGCTTACTCTTCTGTGACCGAAGGGATTTATTTCTAGATGCATCCATGTACAACATTTCCTCCCAACATCCACATCTTTCAAACAAACTCTCTCCTTTATTGATACCCAATAATCAGAAACTGGATACCATTTTTAGGGAAACTCTTTACAACTAGAGGACAGGAGGTAGAAGGAGGGGGGAAGAATGCTGTTATCACTACTAACCACACACCCATGCAAAGCTGTGTGGAAAAGCTCTGTCTTCCCAGGCAGAACTCAAGCTTNGAGGTAGAAGGAGGGGGGAAGAATTCTTTCCCCTATTACATTTTAAAACTCAGATTTTGGCAAAGAAAACCATAAAAGATCTTTTGGTGAGCAGCTTGTAACTGACACTTCCACGGACGGGTTCAAGGAGTGCCAAGAAAAGATGGCATTTAAGTGTTAACCATCATATCAGACTTCATCTTTGGGGAAATCAAGTACTTTATGTTTTGACTCTGCACATGCTTAGTTTGATGGAGCACCAGTCTGCCGTAATGCTGTTATCACTACTAATCACACACCCGTGCAAAGCTCTGTGGAAGAGCTCTATATTCCCAGGCAGAACTCAAGCTCCCTGGATTTTACTCCACTCTGTACCTGCCTGGGAGAGTTATGAGGGGCAGCTAGCCCCAACCCCGGACAGGGTCCCCACGGATTGATCCTACCTATCCAAGGTTGAGGTAGGTCCTCCTGGGTATCTCCAAGGAGCTGAGTCAGCTGCCTGACCTCCCCCTCCAGCTCCTTCAAGCCGAGGAACCTTGGTCTGGACAACACAGTTCTCAACCCTAGGGACAGAAAAGCTCTCCGATACACCTGCTTCACCATGCCCAACCAGAAATCTCTGCTGCAGCTAGAGACAGATGGTTGTTTATCACTGGCCAGAATCCTTCTGTCAAGCTGGCTGTGGCAGGCAGTTGACACCACATTTCCAGGTCTAATTCCAGAGTACTTTAGTGCTCATAGGAAATTCTTGGTAACATTCCCTTCTCTCTAATATTCAATTAGCTTTCAAATGAGTGAAGAGCGTGGATGAGCTGAGATGGCCATTTTACCAAGTACTGTACCATCATAAAGAGTTCACAGACAGCTGTTTCAAAGTAATTGAAGTCATAATGCGCAGAAAAATGGCTTTTCTAATGCTTGCCTTGAAGATTTATTTTTTTTTAATGTAATTAAAAAGTAGATTTAGAAATATGCTCAGCAACCCAAAAGATTAAATATTAATATGGTGCATAATTAATAAATGATACATCTCTTGATTACTAATGCGTTATTGACTCTGAAAGCCTAACATTATGGAATATTAGGGCAAACAAAGGCTTTGGGGGAATATCTCTGAGTTTCCAGGATGAAGCTGCATCTTTGTCCTTGTAAAAAGTTGTACACCTCTTTCAGCACCTCCAAACCACTGAAAAACAGCATTAGACAGAAAGGTATGGTTATTATAACCGCTTCTGAAAGCTGTGTTCTGGTCATTTACTCTCACTGGAGTCCCACCCTGCAGGTTCTTCTGTCCATAAAAACTGTGCCTTATAAGGGTATTTTGTTTTAAATTAGAAATGTCTTTCATTGCTGTTGTTGTAATCACCTTATTCCTTTCACAAATATTACCCCACTGTGCTGAAGTCAGATACCAGCACTAGTGTCTGTGATTCTGAAGCAAAACAGAGAAGGCTGTGACACAGTAATCATACTTTCTAGGCAAACAGCACTTTTGAAAGACGCTTGTTTTTTTGTAAGAAATTACAATAGAACAATAGCTGGATTGAAAAAAATTGCAGATAATGCAAAGAATATAGAATTGAGGAGAGGCTGAGGGAGCTGGGTTTGTTTAGCCTGGAGAAGAGGAGACTCGGGGAGGTGGGCAGGGGAACATTATCACTCTCTTTAACTACCTGAAGGGAAGTTGTAGTCAGGTGGGGGGATTGGGGGAGCCCTCTTCTCCCAAGCAGCTAGTGATAGGACAAGAGGGCAGGGCTCTTGAAGCTGCGCCAGGGGAGGATTAGGTTGGATGTTAGGAAGACTTTCCTCACAGAAAGAGTGCTCAAACACTGGAATGGACTGCCCAGAGAGGTGGTGGAGTCCCATCTCTGGAGGTGTTTAAGAAAAGACTGGATGTGGCCCTTATGTACTGATAGGACAAGAGGGCAGGACTCTTGAAGCTGTGCCAGGGGAGGATTAGGTTGGATGTTAGGAAGACTTTCCTCACAGAAAGAGTGCTCAGACACTGGAATGGACTGCCCAGAGAGGTGGTGGAGTCCCATCTCTGGAGGTGTTTAAGAAAAGACTGGATGTGGCCCTTATGCCAAGATCTAGCTGATGTGGTGTTAAGTCATAGGCTGGGCTGGGTGATCTCAGAGGTCTTTTCAAGCCTCCATAATTCTGTGATTCCGTGATCACTTTAAGAATCAGCATCCAGAAAAAGATGCCCTTTCAGTCCACTCTGAAGGTTCAGGTCTTGCGTTCAAAGTTTTGCTACTCCTCTTACAGCCATTGCTGCTTACAAATAGAAAAAAAAATGCCCTTTGGAGGTTGGAATAAGTGACAGCCATGAAAAAGATGCTTTTTTAGAGCAGGTGTTTTACACTTGAGCTAGTAGTGTTTGTGCATTAATGGCTCATTCCTGAGAGAACATGCTGGCTACCTGCTAGTACATATGTGATAGAGTATGTACCGCTGTGTTAATCTAGAGCATGACCACAGTCTCAGTTGGCTTTCAAAATTATTAGATCTTGAGAAAGTATCAGAAATGAAGATGATAATGAATTGATTGTTGCATTTTTAATTTTTTTAAAGCAAATTTAAACTGTAGATCTAATAGGCCTCAAGAAACAGACTAAATCTGAGGCTTCATGTGTTAGGTTGCATTGACTTTCTGCTTCAAGCTGTTCCTCTGGACTATGTGACATGATTTCCTTTCAAAATTGTGTAGAATACGTGAGACTACATCAAGAAGTGTTTGGTATCTTACATCAAAATTCTCCTTGCACAGCAATGTGCAATATACAGTGAGAATATTTATACCTGAAGATGTCAAATATCCCACACAAGTATTTGTAGAGAGGCTTCATATTAGCCAAGTCTTACTTTGGCTGATTTTGTTTGACATTCATTAAATTGCCTTGTAGAATACAGAGTGAAGTACCTCCTTGTGGTAAACCTCTCTTTTATACTTACTCCTCAAATAAATGTTTGAACTTTGGCTAGCTGACGTTCAAGCTGACTCCTGTTTGTGCGTCTCACTGAGACCACCAGCATAAAACCAAAACGACTGGAAGAGTCAGAGCTTTCAGATTTTTCTGCATGAAATAGATATCTTAATTATCAGGGGATGATACAAGATAAATCACAAGTAATTCTGTATACTTCTGGGATGAGAAATTTTTCATTCCTTGGTTGATTTGCTCTCTGCTTTTTATTTTTGGGACAGCAAATCCACTTTATCATTGCAACTGATAAACTAGTCACAACTATCAGGCAAATAACTGTGGCACAAATTCACCACCAGTTTTGGTGTGCTAGAATATTTGTCTATATTTATTTATTTATTTTATGCTGATTTATTTCCTCTGTTTTGCACCAAGGTGCTTTTTCCCCTGAAGAGAATAGACGGAGATGACCAATTCCAGTATCTGCCTCAACAGGGTTTGTCTGTTAACTTACAGAAAATGCAGCCTATTATAAACCCACTACAGGATCATAGAATCACACAATGTCAAGGATT
>VZRI01006484.1:257022-273340 GCA_013397515.1 Upupa epops | reverse complement strand
TACATAAACCCATGGGCCCTGATGGGATGCAACTGCGCATGCTAAGGGAGATGGCGGAAGTCATTGCTAAGCCACTCTCCGTCATCTTTTCTAAGTCATGGGGATCAGGAGAGGTGCCTAGAGACTGGAGGTTAGCAGATGTCACTGCAATCTTCAAAAAGAGTAAGAAGGAAAACCCTGGTAGCTATAGACCAGTCAGCCTCACCTCACTTCAGTAAGGCATCTGACACAGTCTCAAATAGCATCCTTGTGGCCAAACTGAGGCAGTGTGGACTGGATGATTGGGTAGTGAGGTGGATTGTGAACTGGCTGCAGGATAGAAGCCAGAGAGTAGTGGTCAGTGGGACAGAGTGTAGTTGGAGACCAGTACCTAGTGGGTTCCCCAAAGGATCAGTACTGGGACCAGCCCTATTCAGTCTATTAATGAATGACTTGGATGAGGGATCAGACTGTCAGCAACTTTGCTGATGACACAAAGCTGGGTGGTGTCGCCGACACCCCAGCAGACTGTGCTGCCATTCAGTGAGACCTGGACAGGGTAGAGAGCTGGGCAGAAGGAAATGGAATGAGGGACAGCAAGGGTCAGGGTAGAGTCTGGCCTCTGGGCAAGAACAACCCCAGGGACCAGGAGAGGTCCAGAGAGTAGTGGAGTCACCATCCTTTGAGGAGTTTAAGAACAGATTGGATGCAGCACTTAGTGCCGTGGTCTAGCTGATGTGGTGATGCCAGGTCATAGGCTGGGCTGGATGATCTCAGAGGTCTTTTCCAGCATCAATAATTCTGTGATTCTGTGATCTCTGAGGTCCCTTCCAATCTAAGCCATTGTATGATTCTTTGAAGTTGGTAGTTTCTTAGTTCTTCAACTCACAGAAATTACTATCTTTGATCACCCTAGGATGCTGTAGTAACTTGAGATATGTCAGCTGGACCATAGCTATACCCGAGGAGATAAAACCTGATGCAAATGCAGAGCCCTGGTGTTGTGCCTAGGTTCTCTCATAGCACCACAGTGAAACAGCTTGGACCAGCAGTGCAGGGACTCCTCTGTGTCAGACAATGCAGTTGCTGCACTGTGTGGTGCAAGATTTTGCTGGGAGCAGTCTCAGGGCACTTGTTGGGCAAAACAAACTGTATTTAACCGTAGATAGAAAACTGCTTGCTTAGTCCATCACAGTGGTGGTGTCAAAACCCCATCCAATTAATAAAGCTGACTCAAATCAGTGTAAAGAGTAGATTGATATTCTACAATTACGAAGAACTTTCATTAAGTGGAGAAGGGGAAAGAAATGAAGGGGGATTAACACCAGTTTAAACACTGTCAAGATGAGGCAGCTTTAAATGCAAGAGACAAAAGGTTAAGGTCTTTGTTTGATTCACTGTTACTCGATACCTACAGGAAATTAAACCACAGAAGCTCAGGTCAAGAAGCATTTATAAAAGCAAGGAAATTCTGAAGTTTGTAAAAAATCCTACTATCCTTTAATATCGTTTTCCCTGTTTCAGTGGTGCCCAGGCATGTGTTCACATTGTATACCACACTGCACAGGCTGCAAAGCATAGCAGCAACTGTGGATTTCAGCTCTGTCACTGAATTTTCCCATACTGGCTGGTTCCAAGTCATAGCGGAATATTACTCACGTACAATCCTCATGCAGTTTAATCTGAACAATACATTGTGTAGAGATTCCACCATCTGTTAGGAATTGTGGCAACACTGTAGGGCAGATAATGTTTGAAGTAGAGTTCCTTTGGTTTGGGCAAGGAGATGTGGTGAGTAGCTTGCTGTCTTTGGTGGAAAATAAATGCTAAGTGGCTGGAACAAAGGAGAGAATGTTTTTTCCCTTGTATAGCCATTTTAGCTAACAGCTTTGCATTGGCCAA
Organism: Upupa epops; assembly: GCA_013397515.1. Lineage (NCBI taxonomy): Eukaryota > Metazoa > Chordata > Aves > Bucerotiformes > Upupidae > Upupa > Upupa epops. The sequence goes on along the minus strand of VZRI01006484.1, from coordinate 271,459 downwards.
AAGCATGTTTCATGGTCTAACTCACAGCACCAGCTTTATGAGTTAAATAAACTGGCCTGAAGTGGAACAAACCAGGTTGCTCATCTTAAAAATGCCTAGGTTTGTAGTGGAGAAAGTTTTAATCAATGCTGTTTCACCAAGGAGTTTTGTAGTAAGAGGGACACCTTTTACTTTTAGTGCTCTTTGCAGTCATATGGAATGCCCCTGGTCTTGTTCCCCTCTGGATCTGCTCCATGGCTGGTTTTTGGTTGTGTGAAAATGCATAGGCATCATTCTTCATGTAAGCCCTATTGCCCCTTTCCCACCATTTGAAAGGAAGCTAAAAGTCTCTATCACCATAAAGGCATGCCCCTAATGGAAATGTGTGACATGAACAGTGCAGTGCAAACACTCAAACTGCTGGAAATGGCCAAGAGAAAGAAAACTCAAAAACCTCATCAGGAACAAAACCAAAGTGAACTATATGAATGAATCATAAGTCTGATTGAGCTATGAAGTGTACCCAGCAAAAAGCTACTTGAGACACAGTGCATGTTCCCCATATACAATAATAAATTAGGACTACTTACTTGAGCTGCTTTGTTATAAAGCAGTCCTACTTCTTTCTTGAATTAATGACTTTACAAATCCTGCTAAAGATTAAATAGCTGACTTTAATTTCATTAAGGAAAGAAGGCATCATCTCCCACATCCAGACTTTTTTCAGCTTTGTACAATCCCCCTTCTGTACTTAGTTATTGGGTCAAAGGATGATGAGGCAAAAGCTTTAGAATTACTTCTGTTTCAGGAAATGCTATTCCCCAAAGTGTTTAAAAGACTTGCTCTGTTACTCTTACTGTACTGATTCCCATGACAGTACAGAGCCCACTAACTTCCCAAGAGTTTTGAGACTCAGCTATACAAACCAGCATCAATGGTAACAGTCTAAAAGCTAAATTAACGGGCACAAATCTCCCCATGTCTTTGTTCATTCAGGTGGCAAAAGCGAAATGCTTAGGTCTCCGTTGCTCTCAGTTTGGACCTTTATTTGAACTGAGCTTCCCAGGCACTCACTGCTATCTGTGCTTACCAAAATGAAATATTCTAATCTTCCAAACTGCTGTCTGCATTGTGCAGACTCCTTGGATTCAGTGTACCAGCACAGAGGCTTGTGACAAGTATGCCCTCAGAGCATAATGGTTGAGTGGCTTGCTTTGTCCTGGCCATAGAGTGCTACAGGTCATCAGCAAAGCGTTATGGAGATCCATCATAAAGGACCACACACACCAAAGGTCGACAGCTCACTTTATAAACCCAGAGCTGGCCAAAAAAGTGTGTCCACCTTGGTCAGGCACATCTGAATCATCTGACAGGCACTGCTCACACTGCTTCCAGGATTTGCAGGATTCAAGCAGACAAACTTCTAGTACAACACATATTAGGAGAGAGTATACATTGATTCACATTCCTCTAGTGCACAGGAAAACTGCATAATACTCATAAAAGTGAAAACTAAAAGGAACTTACCATGTTTAAATTTATAATTCATTCATGAAGCATTTTCTGTTTTCTCAAGATATATGAGAAATGATTATGCACTGAGCTATCTCAAAATAATTATAAGATCATCAATTTGCTGTCACTGTACTGATACGGTTTAATTACATTCTAAAAATATATTGAACAGGCTATCAAAGGAAGATTATGCTGCTGAGATGCATTATTATTTTAACAACAAACCAATGCCTGTTTAGCAGGAGCAAGGCATGAAAAGTCTGCACAGAGTTTTAAATGAGCACAGCTGGTATTAATATAAAGCTGTTGTACTGCAGCACTATCTGAACTTGCTGGAGAAATGTGCTCAAAAATTGAGTCCAAAAGAAAACATACTTGGAAAACCATCATTTCCACTTAGTCCATCTCTGGACCTCTGTCAGTGTTTATAGAAATTTTGCTATACACATGGCAAAGCTGTCAATTCATTAAGGGCTCTTTCCTAATTAATAAATGTTAAATTTTAAAACAACAGTTTGAAGACCGAAAATAGGTTGCAGTGGGAATAACTCGGTAGCCAGTTAAAATACATGAGCTTGGAGTCACACCATTAATATCTGTAGGTATAATGCCCTGGTTTCCATGGACCTACATTTGTACTAGCTACAGATCTCACACATCGAGGATCTGCATAAAGCACAACACAGTGAATTATTTCTACATGCAAAATTAATCATCACATGATTTCTTTTTCCATAACTTTTAATAATCTGCAGATTTGGAAATACAGTAGTTCTTCCTCTACAGTAAAAGGATGTCTCCTTCATAGTTGACTATTTACCTGTGCTATGGCCTATTCAGCTTTATAAGTAGACAGCTGTCCTGGTTTATGAAAGATGCTACAACTACATAAACTGTGATTTCAATAACATTTCTTGTAATAACAATACAGAGTTTAGTCGCACTCCAATGGATCAGACCATAAGCCCAGTTTTCAGTGGTGCTGATCCACAAGCATGCCAGTTTCTATGAAAAGAAGCCAAGATGCTTTCTTAAGTGTCTGTACATCTGAGGGATAATTAAAAAATTCATTAAATATTTGGTTTTAACATATACATATGCTGTGTCTTCTGTTGTACAGCTAAGTCTGTTGCTGTATAAACAAGTCAGGAGCTATTTTTGAAGATTACTGCACATAACTCTGAATTAAACTGATTCTACAGCAGCAGCGTAGTCTTATCCCCTAATACTGAGGTTATGCATCCATACTCAAGCAAAATAGTATCCAGTGGATTTGCTTTCCAGCATAGTCAGACAGAGTATCTCAGGTTGAAATCTTAGGAGAAAGCTCAAATAAGACATTGATTTTACTTTATCCTATCTAAAAGTGTTCATCCTCCTGTCAAAGCAAGTTGTCATGGAAAGGTGCCCTCAACTGGAATGAGGATGAAGGGAAAGACAACTTCAGAAAACAAAGAATATCTGCTATTAAATACATAAAATATTATCTCAATGACCTGCATATTTGAAGTTAGTCTGCCATGCCTGTTGTAAGAGCAGTTTTCCCTTTGCCTCTCACCATGACTAAGGAGGAAGAAGAAACAATAGAAAAGAGGAAATCTGCCAGGCTTAAACTCCATCCCTCCTCCTCCCTTGGCTACAGCACTGGGACTAGAGTTTGCTTCATAAATTTTGTGGGATTAAGCAGAGACACAGTAAAAAGGCAGTTTCAAAAGAAAGGAATGAGCCAAGGGTTCACAAAAGCCCTGGGGAATTGGGTGGGCTTCTCAAGGAGTCCAAAATGTTCCCAGTGCCCTTCAGAAAATGACCTATCAAAATCATCCATGATAAGGTACAAAACATCTCAAATCTCTGAGTCTGACAACAAAAGACTGGTGTCATCGAGTGGCAAAGATGCTGAAAGCATGCATGACCTCCATGTCACAAGGCCAGAGTCAGTGAGATAGCTTGAGGTCTCTTGCAGAGACAGCTTACTGGAGGGAGATGCATCCCAAGGGGGAGCATTAGTCTGTAATACACCAAGAGCCAACTGCAAGCAGGCAAAATTACACCAACGGCACCATCTCCTCATACCACCAGAGGTGCCATGCATATTGGAGCAGAGATTCCAAGAATTTTTTGGGCCTGTGGCTCTGGCAAAGACTCATGCTCTCTTGTTCCTTTGAGACCTGCCAGCAGAGAAGATTGCCTATGTTTGTTTTCCCTCCTTATTACAGTGATGGGGCACATCATGACACCCCTCTTCAGGTCTCCTGCATCCTGGGTGCCTGAGAGCGAAGACTACAGCCAAAGGCTATTGGTCCATCCCACATTCAAAGCAAAGAGAAGCCATCTAGCCTGGTGCTGCCTTAGTCAAATAGATCATACCATTCCAGCAATATCAGGCAGAATATCCCGAGAGACATGGCTGAAAATGCTGCGAACAGAGCCTGTTCTTCACCTTGATGGATTGCCACAGGTGCACCATGATAACAGAGGTCTGCCAGCAGCAGTTCAATGCTTGGATGAGTGACCTGCACATGTGTAGCACAGCTAGTGCATATACACCTCATAAAGAAATCCTCACATGGAAAGTGACACTTGAAACCTGCAAGACAAGTGGGAGGACTGACACATAGTTGACTTCAAGCGTATTCTTTCAAACATAATCCCTATCTGGGATGTTCAGTGAGCAAACAGGAGCAGAAATATGAAAACTGGCATTTTGGAGGCAGAAAAAGTCATTCTTCAGCAGTGAAAGTTTAATCTCAGCAGTGAAAGTAAGTTGACCTCAAGAGAGGAACTGAGTGTATGAAGCACACACACAGGACATGCAAAACATCATCATAAAGTTAACATTCATTGCGGAGACAAAACCCATCTCCAGTACTGAACACTTGGGTTTAGGTTTGTTTACAATTTGAACATGTGTGAAAACACATACTTGCAGAGGAGACCTTTTCTCCTTTGCAGCAGAACCTTAGAACACACTTTGACCAGGCACCGTGAGCGTGCTTTGTCAATCCATCTCCCCTATCAAGGCTTAGATGTAGTGCTTGCAAGACTGGAGCCGTCTGTCCTGCAGGTAGTCATATGGGCAGTCAAGCAAAGTAGATTTAGGGCTAGATTTAGCAGCTAATAAAAAAGTCACACACAATATACAATAGTATTTCGCTTTCTGATCATTTGTTATATACCATTCTGGACCATGAGCTGCAATCTGAAGACAGGTTTCCTGAGGTAAGCAGAAGGGATGAAAACAGTGTTTTGAAAGAGCCTGGAAAGCTGACCCAGACTTTTTCCCCCACATGTTTTCCTAAGCACCATTTTCGTCTATCTGGATTGCATTTCCTTGCCCAAGAGGGAGTTTTGGAAAGCCTGTTCCTTCCTCTTGTTACCTGACTAAAATGAGGGGAATGACCCTCATGGCACTTCATCTTCCATCCCTTTAAATAAAAAATCCTCCAATTAGACATTGGAATAGTCTTCACAGGGAGGTGGTGGACTCCACAGCTGCAGGCTCAGCTTCACAGGGTGCTGTATTTCAGTTGGGCTCAATGATCCTTGGAGTCCCTTCCAACCAGTCTACTGTGATACTGTGATGCTGGGAGAAACAGAAGCCTTCCTTCTTTCGTGTTGTTCCTTTGTGCTTAAAGCTTAGTGTGGGGATGGTAGAATTTTTTCCTTGTGAGGTAGTCCTAACTGTTGCCACAAACTTCTCACATTAACAAGAATGGATTTCACCACAGAATCTGCTTGGTGAAGCACCACAGCAAAACCTGGGCCACTGTCATTGCCCATGGGAAATGCTTTTGCATCAGACCAAGCATTGGCAGCTACATAGGGAATCATAGGGCCACACAGATCTGTTGTACAAGACAAATGTCAGCCCTGAGCACAAGAAACCTCAGTCCCTACCACCTCTTCCTTGCTGAAACAGTTGTGGTTGGGAGATGTTTACATATATTAAGTTTGCAATCAGCCTTATGTAAAATACCACCAGATTGTGGTCAGTGGTTGTATGCAGACTTTGTCATTTTGCTTACTGACCACACATTCCCATTGATCAATTCTAAATTGGATTATTGTTAGGTTTAAAAGCGCCTCAACAGCAGAAAGTGGCGGTGGAGGCTGGCAAAGCAGAGATGGATAGCAGAATAAACAGGCAAAGTGACAAGATTTCAGACTGAATTGATCACTGTCAGCGAGTTAGTGGTCAGCTGTCTGACCTTTAGTGCCCAAACTAAACATCAGAATAATGTTTAGACAAACACATTTGATTTTTGAGGTAATGGGTATGTCAACTAAATGACAAACCTTAGAAAGGTCAAAGGGATACCCATTTTTTAGACTTTTTTCAAGAATTAATCGTTCATTTGGGAAGCAGTGTCTTTTCAAGCTGGACAGAAAGAAAGCTTCACTTTCTCGCGTGCACACTCATAAGCACCGCAGATTGTTTGGCCACAGCCACCAGCCCTGTCAAATCCAGCCTGTCTCTAGCTCCTGCCATTCACAGCTGCATTTTGCTGTGTGCAGAACTATTATACAGGCAGCAGAGTTGGAGTTTTGTGAAGGAGACCCAGCAAGAACTTAAATCTTCCCACTGTTCCCCATAGCAAGTGTGGGAAAGGCAGCTGAGCTGACCACACCTTCCCCGCTGGCACTGGAAGATGCCTACAGCACATCACAGCTTGGCACCACTCAACCCCCAAGCTGGCTTCTTCAGTCTCTGCTGTGCCACCCCTTAGAGGCTGGTAGGCGTCTGACAGCATGTGTCTTCGGAACAGCAGGGAGTAATAAATTAAACTTATTTTATGTTTAAATAAGAAAGCCTAGAGAGATTGGCATTTCCTTGTGGTTTCAGGGTCCAGGACCTTCTCTTTTCTGCAGCAGTGCAGACAGTGCAGGGAAAATTACAGGAATGTTGATGATAAACTAGAAAAGAAATAAAAAATACTAACAAAACCATCGTTGAGTTTTATCAGTACTGGCTCCAGCTCTCACACTGCTGTGCAAACAATCTCTTCTTACCTTTGTCTTCTTCTTTTCTAGATTATTTTCTTGACAAGGTGTGAAAGAGCACAATGTATTCTCACAGTTAAGCACCAGAGGGACTTTTTCATGGTGTGTATATTGGAATCACTTAGAAAGCAAATTGGGTTTTCTTCTTCCTTACTCATTTCTTCACCCCTGCCACCAAAAAAAGCATCTGTGGTACTAATGCTATACTTAGGAAGGAAGGAATACTATGGAACTGGGAATGAGAAGGAGGAACAGGGAATCAATTGTGAATTCAGATCAGGAGAAAGTATTCCTAATCACTTCTCTGTTCTTCCTTCCCTTCTTTCACTCATGCATGAAAACAGCACCACAAAAGGATCGGCAGCAGCTACCCCTCTACTTTCAGCTCTTTGGCTGTTCAGCTCTGTGTTCTCAGTACTCACTCAGTGGCCTAGCAGAATGCAAAATACTCCCAAAACAGCAAATTCATCCTTTTAAAGTTCAATACCACCTGTGTGGATGACAGCTCCTGATTACATGAGCAGTGCTTTTCACACAAGAGTTACTCTGCTACGTTCAGACATTCACTATATAATATCTAATACTGCTCTTCCAAGGGGTAGGATAACAAAAAACAACTTCTATATGGAAAACCAGAGAAACATTTGACATATCCTGATAATATTTATCTTCCTGATGTGTTTATCTTCAGGCATATTATTTATGGCCACAAATGAGAAGGGATATTTTTCATTTCATATTCTCTATGCCTTGACATTTCCCTCTCTGTCTTGCTGCTGCAGCTAACAAAGTTTCACAGTACAATTGATCAAAAGTTAGAAATATTGGTTGGCAAGAAGACTTTCACCTGAAACCGAAGCATTGCAAGACAGAATCAGGAAGCTGGAACTTGAAACTGAAACATGAAATGTTTTAATGCAAGGAAATTTCTCACAATCGTGACGTAACTGTTCTCACAATCACGAAACTCTACTGTTCTTTGAAGGATTGTTCTTTGAAGAATATCTCTTTGGGCAAATCTTTTGTACCAACGTTTTGTACACGTGAAGAATTGGAAAGGAAAACATTATGGAGTATCAGAAGTTTCTTCGTTATTACTTGTACAATCAGTTCTGTGATTCTACATCCAGAATAGCAGTGACTGAGGGGTTTTTCTGTGATTCTGTATCCAGAATACTCAGGGCTGGAAATCACCCCAAGCTTTCTACCATTTCAGATGCAGGAATTGAACTAGGGTCTGCAGCCTGGCCTCTATAACACTGCGCTACTGTGGAAACAACTGACTCTACCATAGCTAAGAGTATAATTTCCATCATCAGACATTAGTCATCATCAGGATCGTGACAAGCTTAATCAAAAGCCCTCTGGATCTGGAGCTTCCAGCAACCATTTGCTGTTGTTGAACTGGCATTCTGACTTTTCAGGTCAGATTAGACTAATTCTCATCCATTACACCAACCTTTGAAAAGGTCCTTCGAGTACACAGGCTCTGTATCAATTCTCATTACTTGTATTGTGGCTGGTATGTAGCAAAGCATAGTGTAATAGGAGAAAAAATATTGATTTCAAGAAAGTTAATATTATTAAAAGGTAGTTGGATTAATCTCTTTCTTGAATTTTAGTTGGGGGTTTTCCTTTTAGAAAATCAATGAAACTAATAGTCTTGTTATAGCAGGAGCACTTGTTAGGTTATCTTTTCACTCCAACGCTTTTACGTTACGTTAGGAGCAGAATTGCTGAAAGGCTATAAACTTATTGACTGTGACTTAGAGGTCTGAATGACTGAAGGCATTATGTTGTCTTTTTGTCACTTGATATGGCAGATAGAACATTTAATTGAACAGAATTTGAGTGGTATCTGTTTTCTGTTTGCAAAAACAAAGGCCCTGTAGTATTTCATGCAAAATCTCATAATCCAAATTTACCTCAATAATCCTATAGCATTTCACAGGGTTGTTGTGACCAAAGAGTAGGACCTAGGGCTTGGTGTTGTTAAGCCTGATACAACTGACCTCAGCCCACTGATCCAGCCTGTCTAGATGTCTCTGCAAAGCTTTCCTACCCTAAAGAGGGGGTAGGAAAGCACCCGTCTGCAAACTTGCTGAGGGTGCCTTCAATCCACTCATCCAGATCACTGGTAAAGATGCTACACAAAACTGGTCCTAGGGAACACCTCCTGTGACCTGCCACAAACTCAGCTTATGTCCATTCAACACCTCTCTCTGGGCTTGGCCTTCCAGACAGTTTTTCTTATGGAAGAGCCCACCTGTCTACACCATGAGCCGCCAGCCTCTCTAGGACAATGCTGAGGGAGGCTACATCAAATGCTTTACTAAAGACGAGTTGACTCCAACACAGAACCTGCCTCCTTAGCCAAAAAGTTCTTCATCTTTGCATCTAGGTTCTCTGTAACTGCCTTCGTCCAAAACATTTGCATATGCGATAGACACAACCTGTGCTAAATGTCATTTTCGCCTGAAGTGATGAACAGTGCCACCAGTCTCCTCCCATGGGACGAGTGTCATCGATTAAGTCATTTGGTCACTCTTTCCCCCACTGCTCCTGCATACTCAGGTATAGAAATGAACTCCAGCGTAGCAAAGAGGGCTGGCACAGCCGTGATTATTCTGGTTGGTTGTATTTTGTCACTGGAAAATCATATAGTCTGTAGGTAGAATGTACATTATAAAACCCATTGCAAAACTCACTTGGTCATGGAAGCCACATGTTGTGATCTTCACTGAGCACTGTGGTTGAAGTGTGAACTGTTACAAACCATGGAGGAGCTCTCCAAAGGCGTAAATGGATGTTAGCTGTCTGGGACCAGTGAAAGGCTGTCTCCCTGTGGCTTTTGCTTGTCAGTGAAACCACAGTCTCCTCCTTTTTTCTTCATAACACTACATCTCTTAACTCTGCCTGATCTCTCTAAATCTGCCAGTGCAATTACCTGCCATCAGCTATGTACTATCAACAGGAAATAAGTGTGCTCTATCTGACAAGAGCACTACAATAATACAATGTGGAGCCCGATGAGGCTTGACAAGATGCAGCTCCCCCTCTCTTGAAAATCAAAGGTATAATTGCAGAACTGCTTCCTTTATCCCAATTCCTTAAATGGTTCATCCACGTCTATGAACACTCATAAGCACCACACACACACTTACACTGAAAATTGGTCAGTTACTTTTGAATAATAAGGAGGTGATAAATGGTTCCTGATATGAATCATCCATGATTAATTAAAAACCAAAATCTTACAAATCCTTCTGCTTCCTGCAGTGCTAATGAAATTAATTCAAGATGCAGAAAATGCCTATAAATTAACTTATAGAGGAAACGAAGAGAGCAATATCCTACTGTTCTTCTAGTACTCTGGGTATTTTTTACAGCCACCAAGTAAGAATGTCTTGCCATTCCACACCTAATGTCAGCTTGCAGGGAGTCAAAGCTGTTGCACATTGTCCCTAAAAGCCCCAGTGTTTCTAAGGATGAACCTGTGTTGGTGCACCCATTCTCACCTGAGCAAGAGCACATTCAGTTCCTTCTCAGGGGATGGAAAAACCTCAGGTGTATCTGTATCCTCTCAATTTTTCCTTTTCCCTTCTCTCTATGGTCGCACTCAGCAGCTTTGACTTTCTCACTTAGTTACTGAGCAGGGTCAGCAGAGCACTTCATGAGGCTAGATATAACATAGTGTAACTCTTGTCTGCCAACCCCATCACACTGAGGACATGAGGGATTGTGTACCACATCATTGGTAGTATGATTGTCCCTTGAGCCAATACATGTGACAGAGTCCAGTTTTGAATGTATGCATACACTATAACACTTGCATGCACCTGCAGAGGTATAGGCAGTTTTTGGGGTGTTTCCTACACACCAGGGGCCCAAAAGCTCTACACACATGTGTACAAGACCCTCTCTCCAGCAAAGCAGCTCTCAGCTGCCAAAACACTGGCAGTACAGGCAGGCAGGGACAGAGGTGTATTACAGGTGCATCCATCAGCTCAGAGAAAAGATGATGCTTTATCCCATCCCAAAAAGCTCCCAAAGGGATCAGGCTCCTGTCTGCAGGGATTTCACATCTGTGCAACATCTTTGGCTGCTGTGCAGTTCACCACCACCAGAGCAGTGTCCATGGCCAGTGGCACCCTTCCTGAACTGCACTGCTCAGGTGCTCATCCAAGCAACCATAATTCTTGTTTGGGATGGGAACTCACAGCCAGATGTGGTGGGATGCTTCCTTTTCTTAAGCAAATGCATTGAAAGAACAAAATATGATTTGAAATCTGGCTATGAGTAGCTTTATTACTCTCCCATGCCTAGCTCAAATATTATTTATTTATATTTATATATGTATTAAAATGTGTGTATATATAAATATATAAACCTGTATATATATATTTAGAGTATATAGAGTATACTATGTATATATATACACACACTAATCCCTTCACCCTCTCCTTATCTTCCCCTCTTGCCCCAAGTAATTAATTCCTTATGTTGCCATCATCAAGAGATAGAGTGGCCTTTGGAAAGAACAAGCAAAATTAATAAGGCTCAGTTGCCCAACCTCACAAAGGCCACAAATAGAGCTGGCAGGAACATTTTCAACAAAGCATTGCTTCATTCAAATACATTGTTTGTCAAAGCTGAAGTCTTCTATGGAGACATCTCGGTTTTGACAAAACTTTCTGAAGCTCAGGGGGTACTGACTAGAAGCAGAAAAAATCCTGTACCAAAACCTAGAGAATTTCAATCTGAAAATAGCAATATTAGATCAGAAAAATGTCCTAAAAGTTTTGTTTTCATTCCAGAGTGGAACAAAACCCTTTCTGGGTCAACTCCAGCAAAAATTCTCTATGTTGTAGCTGATTACGAACAAAACACCTTTGTTTCATAGGTGTAGATCCTCTTCTGTGGGTGTTGATGAGTGTATGGATTCAATTTATAGCATTTATGCTTGTGATTGTTTGGGCACTTTATTGCTGTAGCCATGGGATCAGCTGTGAAAAACAGAACTGCTGAAGCGCAGTCTCTCCTCCAAGGAGAAGGTAAGCAAGAGAGGTTATTTAAGGCTTTCCCCCTCCCACTTCTGCCCCACTCTGTTCCCTACCAGTGTGCTTACAATTAATGCTTCACATGAGCTTGAGTCTCTCGATAAACCCTGTGATGTACTTTGTTACCTAGGGCGTAATTGTTGTCTGAGTTAGGTCATTTTTTAACTACTTTTCTCAAAATACTATGATACCTGAATTAATGCAGAAGAAACTGGGCACAGGCTGTGCATTATCTTGTCAAGTCTTACTGTTAGGTGATACGTGTTGATGGATAACCATAACTGTCTCATCATTGTGATCTACTGATTCCATTGTTCACAAAGTTCAAAGTAAGCAACGACAACAAAAAGCGTTCTGCAACACAGTTAATATCTATGCCACATCTGCAAAAGAAAATCGCATAACTCTAATAGGATAGAAAGGATCCTGCTAAATTCAAAGCTTAAATGTTTACCCTGGACCAGGGCCCTGTTACATTTTGTGAAATGGGTAATATACAGACATCAGATATTTTTTAAGTTGCCATCTCTGGAAAATATTTTAATGCAGTGATGGTAGTTATCAAGAAAAGGATGTTATCAACTAGAAAAAAAAGAATCAGTAAAGGAAAAGGACTACTATATTTTTGTTTTTTGCTTTAAGTTCTTTTGACCTTCACCTACAGAACTATTTCAGATGTGTCCTTCCACTGTGATGCTTTTAATACCACTCATGCAAACCAGAGGGGAAACAGACTAATATATCATGAAAGGATGATCATGAAACTCATTAATCACAGTGCACTGCCCAATCCACAGCAGCTGTATTTAAGCCTGCATTCTAAAAACATCCTAATGTTTTTAGACATAGTAGTAAAATAAAACTGAGCTGGATGTCTTTCAAATAACCTCCATTATGTATTTCTGTGACACCTACTTGGTCTCTTATCTTGATGTATTACCTGTAATGCATCCCTCCTCCAGTTCTCTCTTGGCCCCCTGGTGGAGACCAATTTGTGGCATGAGCGTATCAGTGAGGAGAAGAGATTATGTCCAGCTCATCCATTCTTCTGAATACTAGTCACCAACTTGTAAAAATGCTGCATGTCTAGCTTCCAGCTGGAGCAGCTTCTTCAGATGAGGTCTAGGATTAAAAGATTTAGAAACTCTTTCGCATACTGCACTGTAAGAAAGAAGATACTGTCTGTGTAGCCTCCAGGACTCTACATGCTGCACATCCAAGGGAGATGTGATCTGCACAAAGTAAATAGCCTGCAGAACTCATCTTTATTAGCCCAGGTTTAATGGTCATCTCTTTTTGTCCCTTGAGTCAACACTGCCAGGAACAAATCCTTTAAAGCTTTATTGGTTTTGTGTTTCCATTGTTTTCTTGTCATGAGTCTGCTAGGCAAAAGTTATCAACTAGAGTGGCTGCTTCTTCCTAAAAGCTTATGATTCCTTCTTTCTGGACCAGTAGGCTCCATCGCTGCATTTCTCTCTTGTAATTGCCTTGAGCCAATTTCTTCTAAAAGAATTAAAAATGCAAACCTAATATCATAATTGTGTAATATGATAAGCTTGGCAGCTCAATCAATACTATTCCCCACTGTCAATAATACAGCTCTGATGCATGTTTGTCAGACCTAACCAATCTCACTTTATCACTGGCACTGTGGTCCTTCCACATCTATAAGATATGACATTTTATTAGTAGGTTCCTATCAATCAGATCTAATTTTTGCATCATAGAGATTAATTTTGTCATCTCACTGCCTAGCAGCACTGGGGTTGCTCTTTGAGCCGAACATCAGAGCCTTGCAGACTGAGACTTTCCCAGGCTCCCATGTTGCAGTCTGGCTGAGAACTGGGACTGACAATAGCACACTTGGGTGTCTTCATTTTCTAGCCACAAATGACATGGGGTTATCAGCAGAGGACATGGCTGGTAACCACCGTGGAACAGGAAATCTGTGGATCAATACTAGAATGCCCACTGCTGCCTGTATTGTTGGGTGTAGCTCTGAATTAAAGAAGATTTCATATGAGATAACTTTTCACCCCCTGCTGAGTGTACAGAACTCATTCCAGACAGTCTTTTGTTAAGCCATACTGCTTCCAAAGTAGAGCATGCCTGATGTCAAGAGGGCTGCTGATCCAAAACAGAGGCAAAGCAGAAGACACAGTTATTTTGGTACCACGGAGATTGTTTCTTCCTGCCCAGCCACATCTACAGTAACTGAAAGGAAAAGGGCAACTTGTATTTATCTGAACTCCACATCCATCCTTAATAAATCTAATTCTTGCTGCTTGGATTTGCTTTTAAATGGGGCATCTAGGAAGGTCCTTTTTTAAACAAAAAAATGGTCCTTGATGTATCCTGAGAAGAAGAAATGATTATGTTTGCCTTCAATCCAGACTACACCAGTAGAAAAGCTACTACACCTGGAAGAAAAACAGCAGATGGGGACTCACAGTGAAAATGGAGTCCAAATTCTTAATTCTTGCTCTAAGGCTTGAAACTCGGATTGGCTTGGACAGCTTGTGGACTCGGTATGACATGTATGTATGCTGTAGCTGCATATTTCCCCATACATCTATGGAACTGGATGGGATTCACCCCAGAGTGATGAGAGAGCTGGCGGATGAGCTTGCTAAACCACTCTCCATAATTTATCAGAAGTTGTGGATCACAGGTGAGATCCTGGATGATTGGAGGTTGGCGAATGTGACCCCATACACAGGAAAGGTAGGAGGGATGATTCAGGAAACTACAGACCTGTTAGCCTCACTTCAGTTCCGGGCAAAGTTATGGAACAGTTAGTGCTGAGAGCTATCATGCAACAACTGCATGATGGCCAAGAGATTAAGCCCAGCCAACATGGGTTTAGGCAGGGTAGGTCTTGC
>VZRI01006484.1:236825-256273 GCA_013397515.1 Upupa epops | reverse complement strand
TGAGAGGTGGGTGTCAGGAGGATGGAGCCAGGCTCTTCTTAAGGTCACCCGGTGATAGGACAAGGGGCAATGGGTGCAAGATGGAACAGAGGAATTTCCATCTAAATATCAGAAGGAACTTCTTCCTAGTGAGGGTAATGGAGCATGGGAACAGGCTGCCCGAGGAGGGTTGTGGAGTCTCCTTCTCAAGACCCACCTGGATGTGTTCCTGTGTGACTTGGTCTAGGTGATCCTGCTGTGGCAGGGGGATTGGACTAGATGATCTTTCCAGGCCCCTTCTGAGTCATAATGATTCTATGATTCTATGACTTAACTTCACATAAGCAGGGTGAGCAATAAGAGAGCAGCGAAATCCAGCCACTCTCCCTTCTTCAAAAATCATGGGGATTTTACATGAAGCTGTAAGTTAAGAGCCCAACTCAGTGCCTACTTGTTTCACTTCACAGGAACAGCCTCAGCACAAGGAACATAAAAAGAGAATAAGGGTAAAAATAAGAAGGGGAATAAGGGTGAAAAGAAAGAGGACAGCTGCATTCTGGAGGTCAGGAAGCATGGGGATGATGGCAAAACTCCCAAATACAGGAGAAGAGCAGTCTTCTTCAGTTATATAAAGAGTGAATGGTGGTGAGGAGAGAACCAAGGCTAACTGCAATGTTGAGAATAGATTAGGGATTAAAAGTAGTGCAAGTAAACAAAGAAAATATTAAAAGAATGATTTGCCCAATATTGAGAAAGGGTCATGGAACAGAGAAAACTGGAATACTAAGGGTAGCTAATGAGAATGAATGTACAGGAAAGAAAATAACCACCCTTTGGGACAAAAGCAAGATACACAGATTTTACAACAGGAAAGATTTCAATGTCCATCCCAGAAAAGCAGTAGCAAGAGGCAGGTGAAGTTGCACACAGCTGAACACAGTTAAGAAGAGTTTTTATTAAACCTGACTAGCAAATCTTCACAGAATAATAAAAGCATCACTTCAGGATTTTGCTCTCTTCTAACTTAGGTGACTCAGTGCTCATTTGTCTGACTTGAGAAGTACAGAGAGCTTTAGAACAAGTTGTGAAGGAAAGAATAATTAAAATCTTGGAATACAATAGCAAATGTTATTGAATCAATGTGGCATTTGAAAAGATAATAATTCCAGGCTCATCTAATACCTTTCACATTATGTGATGATTTATGCAACTTTAAGGCAACAGAGCCTGCTGGATTTAGTCATCTTTCAGTAAAACACCTGTTCTCATGGTGTACGGGAAGTTATTAGGTAATACAAGCAGATAAAGATTATTTGTAGCTGTAAGAAACTAACTGAGGAGAGAAGATTATAAACTCCACTGAGAAAAGGATGTCTCCAGCACTGGGAAGTTACTAGGGCTGTTAACAAGGACCCTAACAGGACCCATCTTAGGACAATCTTCTCTGCTTTTCATCAATATCTTCTGTGAAATACTGCGTGTGTTAGTAACATAAAGTAGAAGAGTTAAAACATCCTCCAGGGAGAACTGGATAATCTTCATAGTATCCGTGTTAAGATGAAATTCAGTGTTCAGACTTGTGCACAAAAGGAAAATGAAAACTGGTAAGGACGAAGAGCAAGAAATTCTGTTGAGAATTGTGAACTTAGCAATCAGAGGAGACACTTAGTGAGAGATGTTGACATACTAGTTATTTAACTGCAAATCACTCAGGTGATGTGCCTGCGGAAAAGCAGGTGTGATCCAAGTATGCATGAGGACAAATACTACCAGAAAAGATGTAAAATATATGTGATAAAATTTTGTACTTTTACTGAGCTGTCACCTCCAGTGTCCTTCATATTCAGGTCCTTGTCTTCAAGACAGATTAATTCAGTCTAGGATACTGAAGGTGACTGAAGAGGAGTACAGTTTTGCCTGTACCTATAGGCCACTGTTGTCTTCCCTCTGGCACATCCACAGCAGATTATGCTCTTGTAGTCCCCCACTTTCTTGGGAAACTTTGTGCAAAATGAAGAAAATCCAGACAGGTTCCTCTTTGTGATCCTCCCTCATCAGAGATAGCCCTACAGCTGCCAGTACCAGGGCTGTGTGGATTCATCCCAGTACCCAGGCACTGTATGCTTTGGGGTTTGGTTGGGTTTTTTTTTTCATTTGAAGTGCAAAACATAGTGAGAGTGGTCCTTACACAGCAAGGCACCAAGATTTTGTGGAAATTGGGTGAGGGCTTTAGTGAGATACAGACCTTTTGAGAGGATGTTTGGGACCACACCAGAAAGCCCATTCAGAAGAGGCACAGCCTCATCTCTTCTAGGAGGTAGGAGCATTGCCCTTTTCATGCTAATGCTGAGCTGTTGCTGAGAATTGGCTGGAACACAGTTTATGCACCAGGTCAAAATGACACCAGTAATCAGGCTCACATTTGTTGCTGTGGATAATTGTTTATTTACTGTCTAGGTACCACCTCACCTGCTTCAGTTTACCAGTGTAAGCAATCTCTTTTCATGAGTGAATGAGACCCAAACACTGTAGTTATTGCAGATTACAGGTAAAACTTTTTTGACACAGCTTTTCCTCTATTCTCTTTAATCTTGCATTTCTCTAATATTCGGTGAACTGTGCTCTGCAGTCCCCACCTTTAGACTCGGCAACAGCACTGCACTTCTCCTGTGTGTACTGCCTAACACAGAGTAAGCATGCAGAGGTAAACAAGGGCTGGTTTTGTCTTCCTGCTCCTCTGCAAGTGGAAACACCAAGTTGCAAAATCAAAAGTCATTAAGACCATCATATCTTTCTACAAGGATACAAATAGGTCATGTTAGCAATGTACACGTATTAAAAATGTCTCTTTCAGTGGGAAAGCACCGCAAGGCCATTAATAAACTAACACTATCCATTCTCAGCAGACCACAGTTGTGGTCAGTTAGCTGCAGATGAGCCTTTAATTTTCCTGGTTAAATAGAACAGCCTATGACCTAACATCACCACATCAGCTGGACCAGGGCACTAAGGGCCACAGACAGTCTGTCCTAAAACACCTCCAGGGATGGGGACTCCACCACCTCTCTGGGCAGTCCCTTCCAGTGTCTGATCACCCTTTCTGTGAGGAAGGGCTTCCTAATGTCCAACGTAACCCTTCCCTGGCACAGCTTCAGGCCCTGCCTTCTCATCCTATCACTAGTCTGGGAGTAGAGCTCAACCCCCACCTATCTGCTACTTCCCTTCAAGTAGTTAAGAGAGAGGGAGGAGGTCTCTCCTGAGTCTCCTCTTCTCCAGGCTAAACACCCCAAGCTTCCTCAGCCTCTCTTCATCAAGCATTCCCTCCAGTCCCTTCCCCAGCCTCATTGCTCTCCTCTTGACCCACTCCAGCCCTTTAATGTCTTTACTGGTGAGACCTCACCAGTGCCCAGTACAGGGGGAGAATGATGTCCCTAGTCCTGCTGGCCACACTATTGCTTGTACAAGCCAGGATACCTATTGCCTTTTGTGCCACCTGGGCACACTGCTGGCTCATATTCAGCTGGTTGTCAACCAGTACTCCCAGATCACTCTCTGCCAGGACAATTTCTACAGTGATTTCTAAAGCACAGGGAAAATACAATCCTTCAGTTCCAGGCTCACTCAAGCTCTAAATGATCTGCACTCAGAAACAAATCCTTTCCTCTCTTCACAACATGCTAGTGCCAGAGGTCAAGAAAACATGCCCTAAAGCTTAGCTTTCAACTGGTAGAGTAGTGTTTGGCACCAGTTCATCACACCATGCCAGCCTTTCTGTTAAACAAACTAGTGCAACCCATCATTGTTGAAGTCTGTCTTTTGGTGGGTATGGGAGAAGCACATTAAGGGAATGAGGGCGGCTGTGGAGAGATGAGCATCTCATTAAAGACATAGCTGGTGATGTAAGAAGACCAGCTTGAAGAGAGGTACAGAGGTACACTCATTTTCTAATGCATGACAGTGTTCCACAGCAAAGCTTTTCATTGTATGGGCATGTGCTGCTAAGTCCAGTAAGTTTTGCATATGTAGAACAAGGATGTTTTTCACCCAGTAAATGTCACCATGGGTCTGAAGAGCTCCTTTCCAGAGAAGCCTATACACCAGAAATGACTGAAGATGTATAATGCACTTCTTGTGCTTTCCCTTTTGTTTGACAACAGCTGTACTTTGGTCTATCAGTTCGAAGATAAAAGACCTACATTTCTGAGTTACTATATAAAATAGCTTTAATTCATTCAAACAAACAAGACTAGACTTTTGGAACAGCTGCTGTTGGTTCAGCCCTGAATGTTTGTCTTCAGTCTCCTTGACTTGTAGCTATCCCTTCTATACGAAAGCATTACCAAACCTGACAGCATTGATTTTCAAATGTATGATTGCTAGTGAAATATTAGACCTTATTGATTTGAAATTCAGGATCAGATGCCTGTTAGATACTCTGCATATTTTGGGGACAGGCAGTATCATTTATCAGCTCTTCCAATTGCAGAATAATTAGAACTCCATCATGTTCCTATTTTGAGATGTAGAGGTTCTCATCAGATTATGGCATCTGCAATCTTAAAAAGTGTTCCATGCATTATGCTTACTAATTGGTCAATTTGTCCTTCCCACTAAGGTTTTTCCATTAATTTGTCAGGGAGAAAATGTTTTGGAAAAAATCCATCCACTGAATTTCAAAAAATTCTCATCCACGGAAATTTTACATTCATGTTGTATCTTCTTAATTCATGGAAGAAGTAATAGGACNTCCATCCACTGAATTTCAAAAAATCCTCATCCACGGAAATTTTGTGTTATTTATTTATATATGTTTTATATGTTATCAATTAATGTTGTATCTTCTTAATTCATGAAAGAAGTAATAGGATCATAATAGAGATTTTCACTTTGGAAACAAAATCCACCAAGAAAATTACCATGAGCATTTGAAACTGAGATGAGGTAGCTAGGAAATGCCTTTTCAGACAGCTGAAGGCTTATGTTTAGAGATGGTGAAAGAAACCTGAGTGAAACTCAACTCTGTGAAAAGGACACAGTGATGCAAAACACTGCAAAGATGCTAGGAGACTGTAGGAATCCTGACTAGGTCGATGTTTGGAACCTTAGAAATACACAGAAACATTGAGGAAACAAGTTAGGCTCCTGGCTGCCACAGTAAGGAAAACATGTCAGAGTTCAGTTAGCTCTGTCTCTGAGGCTTAATATTCAAGGAATGGAAATACTGATCCATTCAGGTTTGTTTGTTGATTATTTCATAGGAATGGGTTTAAATTTTAACAATTGATACAGGAATGTTGAAGACTTTACCCATGTGATATATTTACTCTGTCACAGGACAACATACAATAAACTAGCTGCTACCTCACAACAGTCATAGGAAATTTACATTGAAAGACTTTGTTCATGAAGAAGTAAAATTTTATCAGCTTCTTTGGATCCTGGAAAGTGGCAGTCCAAGGGAAAGCTATGTAGCCCTGCAAGTCATTTGGAAGAGATGGGTCCAAGCCCCTGCCTCCCACACCTCCTGACTCTGACCACAGTACAGCACAGTGTTTGTTTTTTTAGAGATAAGGTTTGAACACAGAACTTCCACCTGGGCCCTGTTGCAAAGTGCTGACAGTTCTGGAAGACAGCAAGAAGTGTTTGCTCTACTGAACATGGAAGTTGTGGATTCAGAGAACAGGGAAGATGGGGAAGGGGTGGTGGAAGTAAAAATCTGTAGCAGACAATGAAAATAAACGTGGGGAAAAGAATAAAATCATATGCTACAGCCTGAAAAAATGCAGGAGTTCAGTATAGGTTACATTCCTTGATTCCTCACATTACATGAAGGAAACTATTTCCAACTTTGGATAGGGTTTTTGGTGTGAGGAAGAATGCTGATGTTGTCAACAGACAACTGAAATCAGTTATTCTTTAGTTCCTTCCAATACAAATTAGCTTTGTTTCTTTGGTATATATTTTTGAACAGAAGCTGAATCCAGATTACATTTCTTAATCAAATTCACACAGTCCGAGCAGGCCACAGATGAATCTGGTCCAAACTGCTGAAATCTGTGGAACTTTCTTCTACTCAAAGAGCAATTCACCAATAAGTAAATCTCCAGCCTGCTTCTGATTATATCCATGAATCGGCTGCAATGCAAGCTGTTATATATGATAAATATATATTTTTAATATATTATATATAATTATCTATATTTACATTTATATTTATATATATTTATATCATTTTATAATATAAATATATATTTATATATTATATATAAATATATATCATATATATGCTAAATATCTTAAATATGTTATATGATATACATGATATATATGATTTATATATGATGAATACATATCTGCAGATAATTTACACACTCCCTATACAGTTCCCTATACGTATCTCAAAGGATAGACTTTGCAACCATCTAACGAGTTAATAAATTATCCATAATTTCAAATTCAGTCTTTGATTTTCAGAGGAGTCTAAGGCAAAACCCCCTCTCCATTAGTTTTCTCTCCACACCAGGTCTCCACCTGGTGCTGGTACTCATGTTGCTGCTGATTAATGTCACTTTTTAAAAGCTCATTTCAGTAAGAAAACAACCTGACTCAATTGAGATCGTTTCTATCAATTCACAGCCTTTGGGTTTTCCCTGATAGAAAAATCCTGGTATCACTTTTCACAAAAAAACCAATCTCCTTTCCTTCTTAGTGCTCACTGAATGAAGTGCTCATCACCTTTCCACAGCTTCCTCCACAGACTCTCCTCCTACCCCAGTAAATATTCTCAAAGCAGTGGTCCTGATCACCAAGCACCTGAAATCTAGCCAGTCTGTTGGTGAAATGTGTGTTTGCAGTCTAATAAGTAATTCCATAATGAACAGCCTGAAATCTGAACGATTGAAAGCATGAATATATATATCACAGAACCCTCCCTCTTTGAATTGACTTAAACCTGTGTATGAAATGTACCCTTAAGAGATCTCGTGTTGAATATCAAAGAATTAGAGACCCATAGAATCACAGGGTTTTGATTGGAAAAAACATGTAAAGGTCATGTAGTCAAAGCTCCCTGCAGTGAGCAGGGACTCCTTAAACAAGGTCAGGTTGCTTACAGCCCTGTCTGACCCTGAACACTTCCAGTGATGAGGCATCCTCCACCTTTCTGAGCAACATACTCCAGTGTTTAAGCACCCCCATTGTAAAAGATGTCTTCCTTATACCTAGTCTATATCTGCCCTCCCTTAGTTTAAATCCATCACCTCTTGCCTCATGACAACATGTCCTGCTGAAATGATCATCCTTAACTTTTTTGTAGGCTCTTTTACATATACTGAAAAGCCATGGTAAGGTCTCCTTAGAACCTTTTCTTCTCCAGGCTGAACAACCCCAACTCTCTCAGTTTTTCCTCCTAAGAGAGATATTTCAGCCTCTGAGCATCTTTCAGGCACTGCTCTGGACCTGCTCCAGCAGGTCCATGCCTTTCATGTGCTGACGACTTGAGACCTGGACACGTTACTTCAGGTGAGACCTCACCAGAGAGAAGTAGAAGGGGGAAATCAACTCCTTCAACTTGCTGGCCACACCCATACACACCTCCACATCGGTGGGCACCAGGGGAGACTCCTCTCCACAAGGTCTCTGTGCTGGCAGCCTTGTGCTTTAAAAAATGCCGTGGTTTTCAGCCATTGACTACAGTATTGAATGAAAATCATTCCAAATCTGTGAAACATTTATCTTAATGCCTGCCCATCTATAACTCATTAAACAAGCACATGTAAAAGTGTCATGTTCCTGAACCAGTACCACTTCAGGAATTCAAAGCAGATACTTTCACCCTGTAAAAATGCTTCAAATTCTGAGTCTAGCCTTATAAATAAGAAATCCTTGCATTACTACAGAAGAGTTGATTACCTGCTAGACAACATTTATAAAGAAAATTTGGAAATATTTGCTTAAATTTGTGGCCTCAGACACATATATTTGAGGCTAAATCATTGTCTCTGACAGTTTCTGTTACCTCTAATCTGAGCATTTAGTAATTTTGTCTTCACAGTCAATTAGATTCTACAATTAGGTACCTACAAATATAAAGCCATCATGCAAGTGGAGGGGTGTTGAGTACTACAGGGATTGCTTGACATGCAGCAACAGTGGATTGCACCCTTCACACTAAGAAAAGCTGTCGGTGGGGCTGAGGGTTGTATGGGCAGCCAGATTGCACCCAATGGGGCTAAGTTTACAGAGTGTGGAGCCCGATCTGGATGCTGCCTACAGGCAAGGCTGCTTTCACCAAGTCCATCCAGACCAAAGTTTCTGCATGAGAATTCATTATTTAATGTAGGGGTTTAATCTAAACACCACAACTTTCCCAATTAAAATCATATTTACTCTATAGAAGTGGGGCTAGTATCTCCAGAAGATTTGGAGGCCAGGCAGAGAAACATTTGTTCACAGGCAACACTGAAGAAAACCAGCAGACAGTCCAGCCACCAATTCTAGGGGAAAGGAATTTAGTCACAAAATGACTGCTGGGATCTGAGAGAGCCTTCCTTTAACAGACCCTCAGCTAGAAACCTCCTGATTGCTTTGTCTTAATGTAGAGGCAAGAAAGACAATGCATCATTCATTCTGTCATGTTGGTGTTGGGTTTTTTAAAATATTAATGAACAGTATAGGCCTTCCTTTTGCTGACCACTGGAAATAGCCCTGTTCCCCTGAGTAAACTAAGGCTGATTCTTTAAGCCTGTGATTAAAATTCAGTCAAACTTCTGGGTGAATGGAAATCATTTGTTGCATGGCAGTGACATGCAGCAACTTCTTTTTGTTTGCAAGAGAGCTCAGGGATTGTGTGTCTATGTATTGTCATCAGCTGAGCACTGAGTATTGATGGCTACCCAAAACCCTGTGGCTATAGAGAAGGAAGGCTGTACAGTAGATGCAGATTTGACAGACAGGGTGCTTGAGTCTGAACTGTTGAGTTTTGTTTAACAAAACCTCCACAGAACAAGGCAACCCCAGTTTGTTTGCCTGGAATGGAAGAGGATGATGGGAGGATATGTAAGCAAGGGAAGCATCATTTTATGTACCTGCTATCTCTGATGCCCTTCCATATGTGTTTGCTGCTGATTACTCTCAAAGAAAAAACGCCAAGCTCAGATGAACCTTTGCTCTAACTCACTGTGATGGTGATGACATTCTAGGGAGCAAAGTCAGATTAGAGATGGGAGGATGGGAAATGATCTGCCTGACAGAAACTTAGAACAGAGAGCAACTTTTTTCTTGGTGCTTATCATCCTCTGCTGTCTAAACATTATAGTATGAAAAACCAAGAGGGTGATGCTAAGGAAAGGATAAGAAGCAAAAACACTTTGCAGGCATCTATTTCCACTTGTAGTCTGCTTTTCAGACAACCTCTCAGTTTTTTACCTCTTCTGTTCCCAAACAGCATGATGTTTGACATGAACAGTGACATGCCTTCAAAAAAATCTGAAGATCACACGTATTTCTTAAGGCCCCCTCAATAGGCGATTTATTTTCTTAATGGAATTGCTTTACTCCTGCACACATGCTCCACTTGTTACTTTGGAGTTGCTCACTCAGCTTTCTGTTCCAGCTGCTTTAGCAGATCATACCTAGGCTGGCAGTACTAAGTGCAGTGCAGCCACGCAGACACAACCTGTCTCAATTCATTCCAAACATTGTGAGACACAAAGGTGGGCACAGTAAACAAGGAAGGGAAAACAAAGTGCTAGTGAAACATTTAGTGAAGTAGCACTGTGTGTTGCAATCTTAGCATGACACTAACAACCTTCTTACAATCCAAGGTTTCACTCCCACTAAAGGTGATGTAAAATCACAGATAAATGTCAAAATAAAGAGACTTTCAGTAGAAAAATCATGGCACAACTTTTCCTCATTTAATGAAATTGCCTTGCAGAATCTTTCTGCAGGAATACAAAGATTTCCTGATGGAAACCTAAACAAGACTTCCACCAGGATCGAGTCTGTAAGAAACCCTACATCATTTTTTTTCCTCTCTTATACATATCTTTCAGAAGTTAAAAAACATAAATGCATAAATAATTCAAAGTCCCCGTTTACAGCTAAGACTGAGTGTTTGTGACCTTGAATCCCATAGAGGTTAACCTACTCTGATTAACTTTCCCATGTTATTCCATTAAATGAAAACAGTTTTGACACCCAGAGACTAAGGCATCCTGGAGATAATACAATAACCTTATGCAATCATTCCAAATTGAGTTGCAATAATTCATTTAGGTGACCATACATATTTGTTATGTGTAATACGAAACATTGCAAAATGAAATCAATAGAAATGTTTCTTGTTAATGAAGATATACTGTGCCGTTACGTGTGGCGTTTGGACTCCATACCACAGAAATCTTATTTGTATTCTAAATTCCAGAGTACCATACCAGTTAAAATTGATGAAAACATTATTTTAGAATGATATGGCTGGACAGCTGGAAAATTATGTCATGCATTTTGTTCCACATCTTCTTCATTAAAAATGGAAGTTCAGGCCGTCTAACATCACTGGAACTTTGGTTGTTTTCCTCAACAGCATGACAGGCTTCACTGTATGATCTCTAGGTGTTATTACCATTGGATTATCAAAGAATGGTATTTATACAACTGGCATGGATGTTCTCTTTTTGAAAGTTGTGTGGGAAGGATATCCATTCTGAATGGTAGATTTGAAAGAAATAAACCTTACAAATACATATGATGCTGATAATTCCTTTGAAAGACTAACAGTATTATGTGTATTATCCCTTCCTTCCCCTCCATATGCTTTGCAAACGTATCATAGACAATCTCTGTACCACTCTCACTGAATGGTTTCTAACATTCCTGGCTCTTACAAAAACCATACAAAGAGAAGAAAACCACTCCTTCTGCCATGAACTCTCGCTGCCTTTTTGTCTGCGCAGACAAGTTTACCTTGAATTACAGAAAAGACCTCTGTGACTTTTCAGTTTTCTTCAGGAATGAGAGCCGCATAATCACAGAATCATTTTGGTTGGGAAAGGCCTTTAAGATCATCAAGTCCAGCCAGAAAACCAACACTGCCAGGTCACCATCACATTAAGTCCCTAAGCACCAGATCTGTATGTCTTTGAAATGCCTCTAAGAATCATGATTTCATCCCTTACCTGGGCAACCAGTTCCAATGGCTTCAATAAAGAAATTTTTCCTGATGTCCAATCTAAACATCCCCTCAGGCAATTTCTGCTTGTCCTGTCACTCAGTTCTCTTAGCTGCTCCTCGCAGGACTTGTGTTCCAGACCCTTCACCAGCTTCATTGGCCTTCTCTGGATGAACTTCAGCGCCTTAATGTCCTCCTCTTTAAATTCAGCTTGCTCAGATCCATCTGTAAAGACTTCCAGCCCTCAAGCAGCTTAACACTCCTTAAGTGTTAAGCTTAACACTTGGTGTCACCTGCAAACTTACTGAGGGTGCACTCAATCCTCTCATCCAATTAATCAATAAAGGAGTGGTCTCAGAACTGAGCCTGGGAAACATCCCCTTGTGACTGATCACCAGCTGGATTTAATTTCATTCACCACCACTCTTCAGACCTATCCAGAAAGCCAGTTTTTTACCCATCAAACAGTATACTCCACACCAAGAGCAGACAGCTTCTGAAGAATGTTGCAGAAAATGTCATTAAAGGCTTTACTAAAGTCCAGGAGGACAACAACCTCAGTCCTACCCTCATCCTCTGAGTGGGTCAGCTTGTCATACAAGATCAAGTTAGTCATGCAGGACCTGTGTTGATGGGCCTTGCTCACCTGGTCTTCCAATATGTGACGTGTGATAGTACTCAAGATTGTCTGTTTAGTGTCTTTCCCTGGCACTGAGGTCAGACTGACAGGCCTATAGTTCTTCAATCTTCCTGGTCCTTTATGCAGATGGACATCACATATCCTAACCACCAGCTGACTGGGACATCCCCAGTTAACCAGGACCACTGACAAATGACAGAAAGTGGCTTGGTGGTCAAATTATTCCTGAAGCACAGGTAGTGCACACAGGAGACCAAGACTCCAAAAAATGCCAGCCTCAGGTTCAGCCATGTCCACACAAGTAAACAAGTTTGGACACAAGTTTATTAAGCTCAGCAATAACTAAATCTGAGCTTCTCCAGCAAGCCACCCTTGACAAGTTTCCTGCATCACCGGGTCTTGGTGAGCACAAGCCAGACACACCACAGTGAAATGCAGCTAGATTTTTTTCGGTCCCTAAGCTACTCAATTTCCAACTATTTGGATAATCACTCTGTGGTACTGTGGACAGATATACTTTCTTTGGCATAACCTTTCTCTGTTCGCGTGGTGTTTGCTCAGAGAAACTTTGAGCCAAAAATCCAGGGGATTAGCAGAGCTGTATAAATAAGTCCTGCATAAAGAAAAGAAAAAAGGCAGAAAAAAGAAACCCAGAAAAAAACCCCCAGAGAACTGTAGACACAGCAGAATATCTAAGAGCATGTGTTGCAAGCTGTCTGTCATCCATTTTCCTATTAAAAGTATGGGATGCCTTCACAGGCATTGCAAATATTTAGACAGCATCACATTTACCATAAATTGGCTGAAGAAGGCTCCTTAAAGCCCTAAACAGAAACTTGTAATAAGTTCAGCTAAGACAACACTGGAGGAAAAGCTGAGGCAAGGACTGTTACTTAATGGTAGACAGTTTAAATTGCACAGAAGAGTTCTTTGAATGTAATGGAGTGCTGTAGACACAGTGATTAAAGGAGGTTGAACTCTTTGACCTAGAAAATCAAATTGGTGACAACTCAGTATGTTAAACTACATTAAAATTTATGACATTGAAGAAGAGGATCAATGTGTGTGTGTGTGTGTGTGTGTGTGTATAAAGCTGGAATTAGGAAATATGTGGAGCATGGAAAGCAGTCACCTGCAGGATTTTCAAGCATCCCAAGGAAGCAGAAGTTCCACATTCATTTACTGATTGCACAGTGATCCAAGGACCCCTTTGAAAGACAGAGAAAATCAGACACAATGGCTTGAAAAAGGAAATTGTAAATGGTCATTAAAAAGAAACAACTGAAGAAGTTTTACAAAGCAGCTGTAATGGCTTTTTAG
Source organism: Upupa epops (assembly GCA_013397515.1). Lineage (NCBI taxonomy): Eukaryota > Metazoa > Chordata > Aves > Bucerotiformes > Upupidae > Upupa > Upupa epops. The sequence goes on along the minus strand of VZRI01006484.1, from coordinate 243,164 downwards.
ACTCTAGCAAATGACCCAGTGACAGCAGTAACCTCTGCATGGGGAGTAAGGTGCTGTAAACTCAAACATCTTTGCCACAGTTCAAGTAGGGGTTTGTACAGTGCAAAACAAACTGTAGAGCTAAAATCTTATGATGAAAAAGAGTGCAATACAGCACATTTTCTCAAAGATTGTTCTTTTTTTAATTTCAGTAGTGAAATTTCTGAAATTAAAGGGATGCTGCTTCTAATAGCATCTTTCAAGCATGGACACTAAATGTCTTTTTCTTTGCTTTTTTTTAACTTTCAGCATAAACTAATCATTTTATTTGACTTTATAATCAACACCATGTTGTTTCCAATAAAAATAAAGACTCTTTCATAACCTTTCATTGCATTTCCAAGGGAAGCAAAACCAAAAGGAAAACATCTTTTCCTATGCAGTCTGGTATTATTCTGAAACTACTTCTCCTTAGTTCCATTTTGTAGTAAACTAATAAAAAGTAGTAAACTAATAAAGTAATAAACTAATAAAAAGCAGACCCAAACCCAAATAAAACCAACAAGTAGCATAACTGCTCTAAAGTTACATGACACAAAAATGGGTAAATATACTCAAATACACTCAAAGACCTGCTTTCCTCTGCTCTTTAATGGCAACAGGAGAGTTCTTGAATTATTGTTTCTTTCACTCACTATTGTGGCCACTCTGTCAAGGAATGCACAAAACCCAAAGCAACAGACCCTCTAAGATATTCTACCTGCTGAATGTACGTGTCTTTTGTATTTAGCTTAATGAAGGACAAAGGGCAACATAGGAATTTCAGTTTGAACATAACAGAGCACTAGCACAGGCTGCCCAATCATGATATGGAGTCTTTCAAAAACCACCTGGGCAGATTCCTATGTAACCTACTCTAGGTGATTCTGCTCTAGTGGGAGGTTTGAACTAGATGATCTTGAGAGATCCCTTCCAATGCCTACAATTCTGTGAAAAGTTAAGAGCTTTGAGAACTTTTACCATCAATTTCTCTTAGAAAAAAATGCACTGGAAGTTAGGTTATTCACCATAATTCTATGGGTGGGTGTCCAAAGAACACTTGGGAATCGGATGAAATATTTGCATGTATGACAAGTAGGTGACAAAATGAACCCCACAGTGATAATACAATTGTTAAATGCCAGGGCTAATTCTCAGAGGTTTCTCTGACTGCAAGTCAGCACTTGGATTAGAGGTGGGTTGCTTTCTACAGTACCTTGCTTCTGTGGTAGGGCACTTGCCTTGTAACAGAAGCAGAATCTGAACTGTAGCAGTGAATCTCACTGCTCTTTTACACCCAGTTCTCATGTATATTCACTTCCATTGTCAGGAGATGAGATACACAGGCTTTTACATTTTCATGCCTTCTACTTCTGGCTCCTACACTGGCCTTCTATAAGAGCTACTCAATACTACCTCAGCAACAGTGACCCTGATAGTAGAGCTGATGTATTTAACAAGCTATAAATTAAGAGTTTAAGCTGCTTTGACTGAATGTTCTCACATCTAAATGACATCTTTGCAGTGCTGAAGGAATCCCTCATAATGATAAATGAAAATTCAATAAAGATTTCAGAGCCAGAAAAGGAAAGAGACTGTGTATGACTTCAGTATTGACACATAGCTGGCCTTCTGCTCTACGAGCATCCCAGTTACATGTAAATTGGGTTGTAAGCTGAGGCAGGTATTGGAAAAATGCAACCAAGGCACAGCCTGGCAGTGTGAAGGGGGTGAGAGAATCTGGTAGTTTGTTATAGGGATTTATTTAAAATGATAATACCACTTTCCAAGACGATTTGAACTGCAACTAGAATTAAGAGTACTTGAGCCATCATAGATGATAAAATGAGTCTAGATTTTTCTAGAAAAGTATATTAAGCTCCCCTTGTGCACCCACTACAGGATATTGGCTATGTTGAGATTATATATAGAAAATGTAAAGCTTGTGGTGTGAGAGAAAGGCTTGACCTTTATTTTATAACTCCTTACTTCATAACATTTCCTCAGCATATGCCAGTTCTCATAACACTTAATGAAGAAGGAACAGATGAAGACTTGTCCTTGCCCCAGATTTTATAAGCAAAGACATAAGAACAGTGTTATTCAGTCTCATGGTGACAAGAATCCAGAGTTTGTAATACTAAGCTTATTAATTAATATGAGAGACTTGGTGATGGAAAGGACCCCTTTTATTTTGCCTTCATCCTCTTCATAAGGGGAATTTAATTCTCTTCCACACTGAAAAATTTCCCCTCAAAGTGTCCTTGCTTCTTCTCAGCTGCTCAAGCATTGTCCTTTCCTATTGATAAGATATTTCTAACTTAGTGTGTCCCAGTGAATCCCACTGTTTGTCTACTCTTTCCCACATTATTCCCTCTGATTTTCCCTCATAAGAATCAGTCCAACTTTGGACTTGTACTCTCCATTTGTCTCCCTGTTTCACACACACACATAAAGAGATCACTGTGGTCAAAGTATACACGCCTCTCCTTCCGCCTTTCACCACTTTTGCTCTGATCGTGCCGAGTTGCTGAGGTGGCCCCTGGCCACCAGCCCCCGGTCCAACCGATGTGTGGGAAGTGCTGGCAGCCCGGGTGGGAACTGTCCAGCGAGAGCTGGTGCTGAAGGAACCCAGAAAGACCCGCTCTCCCTCTCCCCTCTGGCAACCAAAGAGCACTCTGAGATTCCGAGGGAGGAATAACCTCAGTCGGCAATGCAACATCACTACTGCTTTCTGGGCCCTGAAAGAGTCCTCCTGGGACTTCTTTCCAAAGTATCAGCTGTAAGATCCATGCAGGCTTTTCCTCTAGAAGGAAAAGGTCCTTCACTTTACAGCCCAAAACCTTCAGCAACTCATCTTCTCATAAAAAATGAGGAAAAACTTACCCCTACAACCCTGTCATTTGTTCTTATAGGGCTTTCTTAATCTAAACATCTTTTCTAGTCTGTCATTATCTCTTTACATGTTGCTAGTTTGTTGGGGAAATTTTAGAAACTGAGATCTCTCACCCAGAGATGGAATAACAATTCTTTGTATGAAGACAGTTTGTGCTGAGAAAATGTAAATGAAAATGTTAGATTCTTCCTTGTAAGTGTGACTGGTGCAACACTCTGTTCTTCCAATACAGACAGCCTTTCCTTCTTTGTTCCTCTTAATGGCTTACTCTCTGTTAAGAATTAAATTTAAGAGGAAAAAGAAGTAGATTGGATTATCATAGAATCATAGAATGGTTTAGGTGGGAAGAGACTACAGAGTTTCCTCTTAAGTTTGATTCTTAACTCTCTGTTAAGAATTAAATTGAAGAGGAAAAAAAAAGTAGATTGGATTATCATAGATATCATAGAATCATAGAATGGTTTAGGTGGGAAGAGACTACAGAGATCATCTTGTTTCAACCCACCTGCCATGGACAAGGACACCTTCAGCTAGACCAGATTGTTCAAAGCCCCATCCAACCTCATACTGAACATAACTAGTGATAGAGCAACCACAGCTTCCCTAGGCAACTTATTTCAGCTTCTCACCATCAGACATCAGGAAAATTCTTCATAATTTTGGGACATTCTGGCACCTGAACAAAACAATTTTTGTCTGTGGCATTTTAATTATTCCATACTGTTTTCACAATAGGGAAGAAAATCTCTGTCTTCCACTTCTACTGGTGCTTTTACTTTTTGCACTTAATTTATTAGAAGAGATATCTTACATGGGGATATTTAGCACTCTGTGGTCATAGCTGGAAAAAAGTGTAGGCAATGTGTAGGGATCTTGACTTATATTTGTAGGAGGGTAAGTTTTCCTTGATATTCTGTCCTGCACACAAAATACAAACATTCTTTTAAATTTGTAAGAATCTTTGAAAAGCATAATATAATCTGCAAGTCCCTTTAATGTAGGTGAAGTACATAGAAAATTCCTTGACTAACTGTTTCTCTTTTTCATTGTACTCATATTTTAGAAGACAAAAATCTTGTGTGCTATCTGGAGGGTAAGAAAGAGCTTAAGACAGGATGGCATTATTCCTGAGAGACAACTTCAGAAGAAAACTTCAAGGAAAGGCAATATGGAACATTCATGATTGATTCTCTGAAGTTTTTAACTTTGTCAGAACAGGAAAGGAGTTCTCAAAGCACATACCTCCTCCTCTCTTTTGTAGGGTCAGTAGTTTCAGTGAGTGAGCCCTTAGTCTTCAGGATTAGATCCAATGTTTTAGTATACTGAAAATACACTCCCCAGAGTGCTCCACAGTCTTTGTCACATCTTCACATAATACACTAGCAAATTAAATTCTTCACTCATCTACTGTATGCACAAGTCTAGAGTGTTGGTTAGCCAAGATCCAGCTATTCTGAAGCAAATTGAGGGAGGTTCTGCATTTGATGTCAGTCAGAAGGAAGTGTGAGTGGGTTTTTGGCTCAGAGATTTTGACTAGTATAACCCTATTAAGACCACAAAGATGGCTAGTAATCAGTGCAGATCTATGCTACAAGTGAAGCTAAGAGGACTTTGCAAGTTAAGAGAAGGTCAATACCTGAAAGTTATTACCTCCAAGAGACATGCATAGTAACTATTTTGGAAAGTTATTACTCACATCAGAAGCCTAGTGGTTTAAGGATTTTATTGACTTCTACACACAGAATAAAATTCTGTTCCAACAGCAACATCAGATTTCACAGTAGACAATAAAATTGAGAGTGGAGATTACTCTGAAATCTCTAAATGGTGCTGCAGGTGTTTCTACAGTTGGGACTTCAGCTTCAGAGACAGCCATTTCTTTCAGATTTGCATCTTCTTTTTCTTAAAACTGAGACTCCTTCACAGAAAATATTTCCACGAGCCATAGCATGCTCTATAACTAAGAGACAGTACCCTAGGGAGAAATTTGGCCCATTTTTGGAGTTGCTTCTTTTCACTGAGCACAAGAAAACGTTAGGTCATAAAGTTTCTACATGGAATGATTTTGTGAAGTCTTTCTAAAAAAAGGCAGTCCTTTTCTTTAAGGAAACAAAACAAAAAGAGGCTGTAGAATAAGAAAATAAGGCCGTGTCATTGCAAGTGCCCTAGTGCAAGACAGAAGAAATTACCCTTAACTCAACATTGAACAGCACATACATTTCACATGAAGAAACAGCATAAAAGTGACAGGAAGAAGGAAAAATTTCATTTTTTTAATGGTGATTAATTTCATCTTGATTTCAAATAAACTGGCTGAGAGTCAGAGCTCAAATTGTTTGTGGTGGGTTGGCCCTAGCTGGGGACTAGGTGCCCACCAAAGATGCTCTATCCTTCCTCCCTTCTTAGATGGGTAGAGGAGGTTTAAATATAACAGGAGGCCAGCTGATAAACACAGCAATAGTTTAATTAATAAAGCAGAAACAAATACATGTGGAAGCAAAGGCAAATAATAAGGTTATTCTCCACTTCCCATCAGCAGGTGATATTTAGGAAGCAGGGCTTCAATATACATAGTAGTTGCTCCAGAGGACAAACACAACAATGAATACCCTACTTCCTTCTTTCCCCTTGCTTTTATATCTGGGCTGATGTCATATGGTCTGGAATATCCCTTTGATTAGTTTATGTGGCTCAGCGCTTCTCAGCCTACTGTTGTGCAGAATGCTAGCGAATTAAAAAATCCACAGCATTGATGCTGTTCCAACACTGTTCAGCAGGAGCCAAAGCACTACTGTGTTATGAACACCCCTTCTGCTACCAACAGGAAATACAGACATGTCATGGAGAGGATCAATTCCACCTCAGGTAAACCAAATACACAGTGATAGTAAACGAGACAACATCTGACCAATTACCACCAGTATCCTTCAGGGTTCAGTTCTGGGACTGTTCTGTTCAATATACTTATAAACAATCTGGATCCAGGAATCGAATGCACCATTATTCAGTTTGTTGAGGTTACTGAAGTGGGAGGCATTGTTGACTCTCTTGAAGGACATGATGCCTTGCAGAGTGTTGTAGTTTGAAAACTGCCCAAATTTTCAGGTGTTTGATTTTTGTGCTTGTATGCTGTAACTGCATTTTCATAGAATCACAGAATCATTAGGGATCAGAAAGAACCTCGAAAGATCATCTAGTCCAATCCCTCTGCCACAGCAGGATCACCTAGACCAAGTCACACAGGAACACAGCCAGGTGGGTCTTGAATATCTCCAGAGAAGTAGACTCCACAACTCCCCTGGGAAACCTGTTCCAATGCTCTGTTACCGTCACTGTGAAGAAGTTCCTTCTGATATTTATTGCACCCATTGGCCCTTGTCCTATCACTAGATGACCTTGAGAAGAGCCTGGCTCCATCCTCCTGA
>VZRI01006484.1:96571-235925 GCA_013397515.1 Upupa epops | reverse complement strand
AAAGAGCAGATAGGACTGATCTCTTAAACCTTTGGCAAACAGAAAGAAACTGAGGTTCTGAAAGGTCTGATCCTGCATCAGAGATGCTGCTACAGCCTCAAAGAAGAACTCCCAAGAGGAAAGGAGTTAAAAGCAAGTCCAAGATATACAAGGGAAGTTGGTGTCTGCAAGAGGACCGGAAAAAGGACTTTTCCACAAGCATTATGATGTAAGAGGGCCTCAGGAGCCCTACTGAGTTCTATGGATGGAAGGGATGGCTAAAATCCCCCCTGATTAGAGTCTATTTTTTCCAGTGCTCTCATCTGAAGCCAAAACCCAAAGTGTTAGCTGCCTCCCATTTCCCTTAGAGTGTGCGTAATTGCATTGGGATACAGTTTCCGTTCTAACTTTCTTTAGTTCTTTTACTTATTTGGGGATTTTTCCTTTGTTTCTTGGATGTGGGTTCAATAAATTCCATTCTTTTTAGCAAAATTGCCTCATTGCCTGTTGAATTCTCAGCAAGAGCTGGTTGGTGTGCTTGGATTGCAGGCACCAACCCAGAACCAATCTAGACCTTCATTCTAACCTAGGACACAGAGGGATCTAGATAGATTGGAGTATTGGGGAATCATTAGTGGAATGATGTTTAACAAGCCTAAATGCAGGACTTTGCACCTAGGCTAGAGCAATGCAAGGCACAACTATAAACTGGGAGAGAAATTACTGAAGAGCAGCCCTGCAGAAAGGAATCTGAGGGTGCTAGTTGACATCAGCACTGTGCCCTGGCAGTCACAAAGACAAACCTTATACTGAAGTGCATCAAACACAACACAACCTACCAGTAAAAAAGTTGATAAAAGGGCTACAAGACGTGTCCTGTGAGGATCAACTAAGGCATCAGTTTGTCTGGTCTAGAGGAAAGGAGACTAAGAGGTCAACTCATTACTCTCTACACCTTCCAGAGGAGGGAATGTGGAGAGAGTGGGGCTGATCTCCTCTCTGGTATTCAGTGATAAGATGTATGGGAATGGTTAAAAGCCACACCAGAAAAGGTCTAAGCTGAACATTAGGAAGCATTTCTTTACTGCAACTGGCTTCCTAGTAAGGTGGTGAATGCCTCAAACCTGACAGTGTTTAAGATGCACTTGGGCAAGTGATCAGGCAGTTAGACTAGATGATTGTAGATCTCTTCCAGCTAAGACATTTTGTTCTGTATGCCAGGTAAGCACACATTTGTCCTATCTGCTAAGCTGATAAGGATCTCGTACTCCCTGGATATGTTGATTCAGCTCACAAAGACCAGGTTCTGGTATTCCTCAGGCTATGGCCAATGCTAAATGCAGAGGTGCTAGGGAGAGCTATGAGCCTTGTTCTCAGAAGCCACACAGCCCTGTAATCAGAAGGCAGGTAATCTGTCCTAATGGTGACAAAGCTCATAATCCCTTCTTCACTTATCACATCTCAGCCACACAGTATGAGCATACTATGGGTTAAATACTATACAAACCAACAAGAACATAAGACTGCCAGTTCACTGGGACACCCATTTAATGTTCTTTTAACCCCAAAAAAAGTTAATTTAGATGAATGACAATTTCTAAATCTAATAGATGTGCATCTTTGCTTGATTCAGGCACTGCTTGCCTTGTATCCTGTGGAAAGGTGAAGTGCTAACACTTGTGTTGTGATTGTAGGACTACAATATCGGGATTCCATTAACACAGTTTATAGGAGTATTCATTGACTGCCATAGTGGTGGTTGTTATGAGTGTGTAACCATAGAAATGTTTCATTAAATCAAATTTCTTCCTAAATTCCAAAGCTGAAGTTAATGTTTGTGAAGTAGAAAGCTTGTTTTAATGAGAAATTCTGACTGCAATATTATAAATGATTGTCCTTAATCCTACTAACAGAAATTAAATTAGCCCCAATTTCAAAATGCCAAATTCTGATGTTTTTAACATTGTTTTAAGAGTGTTTAGCTCAACAAGTGCGATCAATTTCCAGTGGAAAATGTTGATGATATAACAGAAAAACATTAGCCTAACTGCTTGCATGCAACAGCTCATAAAATCCATGGCACCCATTGTGTTCTGCCATTGTGTTTATCATGGAGGGAGAAGGGAGGTGCAGCTGGCATGAACTTATCACCCAAACCAATTGCCAATATTGAATGAAGCCTGTTAGAAAGCTCCTTTCCTTTGGCTACCACTGGCACTCTATTTTGCCCTGGAATATCCATCATCCTACTTCCAAGGTTAAAACATTGCTGTACTTACCAAATTTCTACATCTTAACCTTTTTTCTTGAAGAATTCTAAGCATGCTTGTGAACTGCTTCTTGAGAACATTTAAAGAATTTCTGCTTGCTCATAAAAAAGAAAAGAGTGTTTTGTAAGTTTTTAATCTTTTGTTTGCTAGCATCAATTGTATTCATGAAAGTTTACTGACACCTCACATCTTCAAGCCCTTGCTGTATTCCACACAACTTGTGAGAAGGGATGAGTAAATGTATTCATCAAAAATTACCATGCACATGTAAAATCTTCCTGTAATTCTCACTGATTCCTTGTCTACTGATTCACACATAGCTGGTTTGAATGTTCTTGGGAGGAAGCTCTGAAAGCTTTACTATTTCTTTCCTCACCTCTTTCTTCTCTTAGGCTCTGTCACCATAGCAAAAATGATGAAAGTAGTGACAAGTAGAATATCAATAAACATAATGATAATTGATTTCTGGGAGATTAAAATCTGAAATTAGTGGCAATCTCCCCCAAGAGCATTGTCTGATTTGTTTAATATGCATCTTGATCTTTCCTTCATTCTAATACTGCTTATCTGCTCAGCAAGCCTTTGCAATATGTCTTCAAAAGAAAGTGAAGGATTGCTGCATAGTCCAGAGCTTTTAAACTGGAAGCATCTTCAGTCAAAAGAAATAATGTCTCATGGAAATGCTACAATCTGTGAGTTTTCTCTATCATTTTTAATTAATCTATTTATTTCTGAAGAAAAACCTGACAATGTCTGACATAAGCAGTAGTACACAACATTGAACAATCCCATGGCCGCCACTCCTGTATCTGAAGAATTCTGTGAAAGCATGAGCTGGTCTTACAGACCTTGTGAGAAGTGGTGGTGAAAGAGGATCCTAGACTGGAATATACACAAAGCAGTGTAATCAATATGATTAGGGTGACTGAAAGCCTGGGAAACAGACTCAGTTTTAAAAGGTATCAGCTCTATGCTATTGCTAGATAGAAGTTGTGCAGTGCTGCAGTTGTTGTCCACAAACTTCAGGAAGTAGGAGAACAGTTGTAAGTCAGTAGACAATGTTGGCACACCAAAATAAAATGTCAACTAGCACAGTTTATGTTTCTGCAAAGAATCTCATGGAAGTTTCTATATGTCACAGCAGGTGCAGTAGAAGAGAAAAGACGTGACCAGTTCTACAAACATGAGAAGTTATGCAATCTTCTGAGATTGTTGGGGATGGGATGGTCAAGGTTTTTCCACTGCATATTTCCTGACAAGCTATCATAGATTTCCTTGCTGCTGATCCATCTTGACCAAAATGCATAGAGATCTTAAGCCATGCCACCACACTACAGACAAAACCTTTTAAGTTAAAATCCAAGTACAGATTACAAAGGAAGGATCCTGTGAAATCAAGACAATGCTGCACAGCAAAATTCTGAGACAGAAAAGTTTTCTTAGCAGCCTATTGAAACCATTAGTGATACAGACACCACTGGAATAGTTCATTACTGAAAGAGACAGCATTGTTTAGGCCATGGCGTTCTTCATCAGTCCTTAATAATATCTAAATTGAGCTTTCCTTAGTGGGTTTCCTCTCTTCAGAAAGTAGGAAGAAATCCTGCACTACAGGAACTGTAGTTAACTGCCTGATTCTTTGCACCCAGTGTGGTTTCAGAGAGGAAATAAAGAGCATTTAGAGTGACTGAATCACATCAGATCTTCCAGACGTCCTCATTAAGCTGTTATAATGAGGGCTGTGTTGTTTTCTTCATTTTCTTTCAATAGCGTTAGCTGGCAAAGACAGATGCCTTTAGCCCTCTAATAAATAAATTATTAATGTAGGAGTTAATAATTCATGTTAATTGGTACTATGAGCTACTTTCCCCAACAAATGTGAGCAAAGGTCAAAACTTGTTAACAGCAGAGGTGAATTCTATTTTTAAGTTTTCTGTTCCATAATATACCTGCAAAATCAAGATATAGCTTACAAAAACTAAATGTATTTCAAAAGACTATGCCCCGTGCTGAGGCCAAAGGTCTGGTCCATTCACTTGGCCCCGAAGTATCATTAATTTGCACTGATTTTGTCATATACAGATATACAGAGAGCTTAGGATTGCCCACCTTAGGTCATCACAAAATTTCCTCACATGTGGCTCGGGTAGCACAAGCCTGAGCAGGAAGTGATCCACAAAAAACATAGACTGAGGCATCTGTCATATACTGCAGTGTCAGGATGTAGTTTTAATACCATCTGGTATGTACATTAGAGCACTAAGTATGCATGTTGCCTCTTCTGAAACAGAAGAACCTGTTCAATCAGCATTGTAATTGTGAGGTTTACCTTAGCAGAAGATCAAATAATTCTCTATAATTATTCCTTGCCTTTCAGATAAGACAGATTTGTCACTCACTCATTGTATGAGGTGCAGTGCTTTGATCACTGCCCTCTTAAATGCAACGCAATTTCATGTGAATGCCTATCCCAGCCCCATGCCCTTCATCTGGAACATTAGAGCTAGAATCTGCTTTTAATTTGATAGGATATTTGAACAAGGCCATGTGCTGTCGCATGTGTTTAGAAACCAAACCTTTTTCCATGTAAAGAATAAATCCACAGTCTTTCTTCAACAACGAAGAGAAAATCATGTTTTTGTTTGTGTTTTGTTTATAAAACATAGACTGAAAAAAGCAAAGTGAAGAAAGATATGTGTAGACTTTGGGAACAGCTTAAAAGGAACCAACAAAAATATGCTTTTAATAAAAATAATCAACTTCTCTTAATGGTTGTAATAACCTATTGTAAGGAACTTACATAACACAAGGCTTTCACTGTGCTCATTAGAACTTGGCAACGTATTTTTTGGCTTTTAAACATGAGAACGAGATGGGATTTTATCCAACATCCACTGTCATCAGTGGGAGTTCTTCCACTGGCTTCTGTGGGCATTGGATCCGGCCCCTGCTCAGCAGGACACCTTCTTTCTGGGAAGAAAAAGCAATCTCTTTGGAAAGGTTTTCCTTTATGTCATGGCCAGTATAGCTATTAACTCCCTTTTCATTGTTTAGGAAAATCAAGCTGATGTTTTCTAAGGAGAAGAAAATAAAGCTTGGGACAAACAAATATAGTTTTATAACACTTTGTTCTCCTAACGGGAAGCGTTAAAAATACTAATGGAAACCATCTCACGTCATCCGACTTCGGTACCGTTTTTCACTATAAGCACATGCTGTTTCCATAATGTGACTGAAATAGAGTTAGACACCTTATGGGGAAAATAACGAGTACGTATAGATATTTCATTGCTGCCATTATGTAACTGAAGTATTTTTTAAATACACAGATGTGAAGCCACAGTTATGCGGGCAGATACTGAAGAAACAAAGACTCTTTCTCATTTCTTCCAATGGCAAGTACAGTGCTGCTTGTACTGGCTTGAAAATGTGACATGGGACTGCTGAGTGTTGCAGTCAGTAAGAAGGATTCATCCTTGTGTTTAGCAAATAACAGGGACAGTCTTTGTCGCTAAGTGCAATTAACAGCTCTTCAGCATGTGGCTTGGCAAAGAAACAGCAAAGTTCCTAGCAGTATGGTATTAATCCTTTGATTTACAGCAGGAGTTTGTTTTCTTCACTTTCTTCTTGAGTTATCAGTTTGACGTGCCTCACAACGCAGGCTATCTCTGCACACTGGTGGTGCAGTAACTACAGACATTTTCTTTTACAAAAACTTTACAAAGTTGGCTTCCACCTTCAGGTGCTACCTTGATGGCAGATAACTGCACCGTCACCAGATAATCTAACATGGCTTTCTGCAGAAAGCTTCTTTGACCAGTCCTTCCATTCACACCACCCACTTGCAGAGATATTTGACATTGCTCTAGTACTCTTATACTCTGCACTGCTGGGACAACCTCCCTGGATCTGGGGACAAAATATTTGGAGGCTGTATCTTGTCTGCTATCCAGAGATACTACTTGGGTTCCAAATTCCCCCATGCATGGTTGCATGGGGCAACTTCCAGAGAACAGGAGGAAGAGGACATTTGGCCAGCACTGTACTGAGGATGAATCCATCAGTTTATTAACCTGACATGTAAGTAGGCACAAGATAACTGATTTGATTTAGCCTTCTTCATAGCAACACTGAAGGCCAACATGAAGTTGACTCATAGAACACACCAGGCTGTGCCCTGTCATAAGAGTTTTGCAATTTCTTCTCTTCTGCTGCTCCAGAGAAAGACAAAGGAGAGAGAAGTTGCTGTTGCATCTCATATTGCCACACTGCTTGGCATTTCACTTTTGCCAAGTATCTTTCATCCTGTTCTAAACAGCTTCTCATCCACTTACATGTCCATGTTTTCCGAGAACAAGATTTAGCCCTGTTTTACAATTGCTCATGAAGCAACTAAGCACATGCTCTTGTTGCACATTGCAATCACTTCTAGAAAATGCTTAAGCAGGTGTGCTTTTGTAAACTTTTAATACAAACTCAAAACAGAACCGTTTCTACACTCAAAATTTTAGGAACCCCTTCCTCAAGGAAGGAATGGACTTTCCAGGGAGCAGTGGAGTCCCCATCCCTGGAGATATTTAAGGAAAGACTGGCTGTGGCACTTAGTGCCCTGGTCTAGCTGATGTGGTGATGGCAGGTCATGGGCTGGGCTGGATGAGCTCAGAGGCCTTTTCCAGCCTCAGCAATGCTGTGATTGTATGTTATGAAATTCTATCAACCCTTTGAGTGACATGTGGCTGGCTGAAAGTGAAAGCTTTGCACTGAAAGCAGACAAATCCTTACATTTAGCATGATGGTGTTTGCAATTAACTGTAAAATATAATGCAAAATTTCTTCCACTATTCCAACCTTTTCTTGCTCTCACGCTATGCTCTGACTGTGCCAAGTGTGTACGGAGTGCTGTACACGAACTGCTTCGTTTCATTCCTCTTCAATCAGCGCTGCAGAGTATAAACAATGAAATGTGATTCAACCAGTGATACTATCATCAAATTAACAGGCAGTATAATAATTATAGCAGGCATCAGTCTAAAGGATAAGGGCAGGTACTAGCTTTTGACTGGGGGTGATACCTCACTTCTTTCTCTACCTCAGGGTCTGTGCTGACCTGCCATGCCACTGCACTAGAACTGAGAATGGAGCCTGCCATGTGTACAGAAAAACACAAACAAAACAAAACCCCAAGCAAAACAAAGCTCCATGTGATGATGTCTTAATCTGATTCACACCCAGCTCTTTGTTGAAGTATTTTCTTCTTTCTTAGTCCACATTCAGCAAACAATTCCAAGTTGAAGGAGAAAAACTCATAAGGAAAAATATCCCGAAACAGACAACTTGTAAAAATCCTGTGAATGCTTCCTAGTGAGAGCTCACACGTGTGGGAGGCTACAAACACAGTTCTCTTTGTGGGCCTGGGATGTGAATCAGTGAGGCTATTCACGGTGGAGGTACCACAGTAAGCGTTTGCAGGACCCACCCCTCTCTCTCTTCCCCATTATCAGTTCCCCAGGCCTGTAGATGTTACTAATGCACAGCAAACCATAGCTTAGGGGTAGTTCAGCCGGGGAGATGAGTAGTTTCTTGTTCTCTGCTCACAGGGAAGGGAAAGGGACAGAGCTAAAAGGCTAACGTATCAGCCTGCTCTTGGCATCGCCTGTTGCTAATTTTCTTTGCCGTGCTTTGACTACCTGTCTAAAAGGCTGCTGCAGTGCAGGAAGGAAATTTTTCAAGAGATTAAACTATTATTGTTTCCTGTGTGGCTGTCTTCGCTGTACATGAAAAAATCTTTAAGGGCACTTGAAAAGAGATTTGTCTGAATAGCAAAGTTGTTGTGATTCATCCCCCGCCTCCCTCCTCAAAGAGTCTGGATTTGGCCAATTTCCTCAGGAAAGTGGTTGATTAGGGCCCATGGATTTATCCACAGCCTATATATGAGATGTCATAAAGGTGATTAATGGTGAACCCTCCATCATAGGAAGCCCAGAGTTTAGGAAAGCTATTTTCAAGGGCATGGAAGGAAAATAAGTCATTTGTATTTTTGCCAAAACGCTTCAATGTTTAAATGCCTCTTTGTCCTCCTGGCAATTAACGCTGCTGCCTATCAGAGGCTGGTGTATTTTCTGATTTTACAAGTTTGTTTGAAAAATTGATTCAATGTGTTTCAGTGTTTACGTAAGAGGATATTGTGGAATTAAAATAAAATGTTTCCACAAGACCAGCATTTGTTGCTATCCTGGAATCTAAGTGTGATGTTGGAAGGTTTTTATGTCCCTTCCCAAGAAAAAGTTCACCGGGATTTTCCCCAGAAGGTAGTGCTATTACTGTGCAACCTGATGAGCACTTTGGGAGACAATTACCTGCCCTGACAAAGAAAATCTACACTGAGCCTTTGAGAATTCACTGAAAGTTCCAAAACCTGAGATTTTCTTACACTTGTGTCTGACACTTGCTTCCTTCGTCTAATCCATCTTCCCACTAATTTCAGTCCTAGCTCTGACTCCAGGACTGATCTGCCAACTCTCACATGTTCCTTTACTTTTTTAACTGTATGGTTGGGCAAAGAGAAACACCAGAAGCACACAGTCTTAGATCCCTCTTCTTATTCTTCTTTTCTCTTGGTGCTGCACTCTGTCCTCTGTGTAAGCAGACAGAGTGGTGTTTGCAAGTGTGAGACATTACATGAAGTATGATTAACCCAGTGTAGCATCAGAGCAGAGGATGAGGAAGGTGACGAGCTCTGTTCCACCACATACATCTGACAAAACTGTATCTTTCCTTTCTCTAAGCACTGTCCCTGTTGAACAAAGCAAAACACCTGAAGGTGGAAAGCACAATTCTGACCCCGTTTTAATGCCTTCACTCTATGAGTTTACGTAAAGCAAATCCACAACAGGTCTTTCACCATCATGTGGGACTGAATAACCAGACACCTGTAAGCAATACTGTGCTGACCAGGATGATCTATAACATCAGGAACAGTTTAATATAGGAAAATATCTCTGTAGATGAAAATCCTAACAAAAGCATTCACATAAATCCCCCAGAAATACCTGGATTTGGTATTAACAGAGATCACAGACAGATGCAGGTGAGAAGAGAGCATCCCCAGTCCTCTCTTGGGAAAAGGTTTCTAGCACTCTTTCCTGGCATTTGCTGACAGCAAAGCAGCTTTTCTCACACAATGAAGTAAACACTTTATGCCAGGAATAGGATGGAGGAAAGCAAATACATCTGGGCATTGTGCAACATTATGCAACATCTGTTAATGGTAACTAACTTTGGAAGAAAGAAACGAGGACTCCTGATAGACTGTTTCCTGGCTGTACTTTGTAGACATGTTCCAGTTTCCTCCTCTTCTGTGTTTCTGTGTTTTGTCCCTAGATCTCCTTCCTCTTCTTACCACATTTCACTGTTGCTCCTATTACCACCAGATATTTCACTTCCATTGTTCCAGTCCTGGCACTCATTCACACAGCCATTAGTTACAGAAATTATCAAGGAGTCACTCACTATTAATTGCATTTACAAGTTGCTATTTGAGGTACCAATTTTCAAAACAACAAGAAAAAAAGGCTTACTCTACACATTTCTTCTCTATTCTTGCTCTGGTGAGACATTGGATTTTAAATGAAAACTTACAGTTTTCAACACACAGTCCAGTTCAACATGGTTTAGAATCGTGGAATCATTCAGGTTGGAAAAGACCCTTGAGCTAATTTATGATGTTTATGCGTGTTTTTTCTACTCTGCTTTTATGAGACCTAACCTCTGGAGTACTGCATTCAGTTCTTGAGCACCCTATATAAAAAGGGCATGGACTGAGTCCAAAGGAGGGTCACAAGGATGATCAGAGGGAAGAAGCACCTCACCTATGAAGACAGGCTGAGTGAGTTGAGGCTGTTCAGCCTGGAGAACAGAAGGCTCCAGCAGGACTTTATGGCAGCCTTCTGGTGCCTGAAGTGAGCTACAGGAAAGACAGAAAAGGACTTTTTACAAGGTACGCTATTGATAAGACAAGGGGAAATAGCTTCAAACTAGAAGATGGTAGATGTGGATTAGATCTTAGGGAGAAATTCCTCAATGTGAGAGTAGTGAGGCTCAGACTCTTGTTGCCCAGAAAGTATGTGGATGCCATCTCCCATCAAGTGTTTTAGTCCTGATTGCATGGAGTTCTATGTAAACCAGCCCAGTGAGAGCTGCCCCTGTCCACAGCAGGGGGCTGGAACTAGATGAGATCTAAGGTCTCTTCCAACCTAAGCCATTCTGTGATTGTAAGATTCTACGATAATCCTTTTTTTATACCCAAACATCTTGGCTGGTCAGTAAAGGCACATTTCAAGTTCTTCAATGATATTAGGGCTCAGAATTCATAAGCCAGGCTGGAAAGATGATTAAGAGTGTTGGTTTGGCTTTTTAAGAGTAGAAGTCAGTGCTTTGTTTGGATCTTCGCCTTTTATACACCTTTTATACACCTTTTATATACCTTATATACAATTATACAAAGCTAGAATGTAACTGCCATTGTAATAATAGCAGGTCTGGACCCTATGTGACTCTGTGCACTGGTGAGCAAGCATGAAGTTAATGGAGGTGATGGAAACCCAGTGTGAAAGGCACTTCTAAGATAATATGTCACTGGGCAAAAATGGTCTTATCAGAGGCTGAGAGGAGTTACCATCAGAGTTGTTCTCTCTCAGGTAAATACACAGTAGAAATGATTAACACGTGTTCTCAGGGCTTGTAGCAAGTTCTGTGGTCTTTAATGAGTTCAAACACAGCTTAGATTTTCTGGCTTAGAGGTCAGGACTGAACTCCAGTGTGAAGTAATAAAAAAATATGTAAAAATTAAGACTGCTACAGAGATTCTATTTAGAGCTTCCTGGCAGCAGGCAAGTAAGGGAGAAGCTGTTTTTCTTGACCAAGAATCCTTAGCCATTCATGAAAAACATACTTTTTGTCAAAGATGGCTAGCAGTCACACAAGAGTGGCCCTCAGGAGGCTTGGATCACCAGGGCATTGCTGACAGTGCTGTGTGCCCAGACAGAACAACTATCTGCTGACTTCAAACCAAGGCACTTGACGTCTGACAACGTTGACGACGCTGACGACAATAAGCTGAGAGATGGAAAAGGTTATGCAGTTAATATTTTCCTATAGGGAAATGTCATCACCACCCACCCACTAAGCAAATAAAGATCATAACAGAATAGACACAAGCAAACTGGATTACCAGCCCTTGCTGTTTGCACTGAGCGCTACGACTAGAGCACAAATGGGAATTAATTTTCCCAACCCACTAACATTTTTTAAGAGGCAAAAAGTGCCCAGACTTCCATGACAGGCTAGAAGGAAAAGGATGCTCCATCAAAATAGCCGGGATCAAGTCCCTTGTGGTACAGCCTCAGGATGTGGGGAATGGGATTTTTGTTGTTTGCTCTCTGTTCACCCAAAACCAGAATTGTTCCTCAAACATTGCTTGCAAAGACATCTTCTGCACCTGGTCTGGGAAACACACTTCATACAAAGTTCATGCACAGGGCTTGAAAGAAGGTAGTTACTATTCACTTCAGCTGAGACCCTGAATTATCGAGCAGCTCTGACATGCCCAGCTTTAGGACTGACCAAAGATGTCAGTCTAGCTTGAACCTCAGTCGATTTTCTTACTAGAAATGCTTTCTTAAAGCTGGCCCATTCTCTCTCAAAATATTTTCCTACCAACTTTTCCTACCAACTTGTATTCTAGTCCTAGAAACATGCACAAGAATAAATTTCCTTGCACATGGTTTCACTGGGACTACAATAAAACTTGAGGCCCAGTCCTGCAAACAGGGGGAGTTTTCTCATTGTTTGCTGTGTAGTCTGGTTTGGGCTGAGTGACCAAAATAGCAGCACTGAGCGTGCCGTTATATGTGAAAATATAGAAATAGCTATATTTAGCTTTTTCAGGATAACCTACTGACCAGTTTCAACACATGGAAAAATCTCCACAGTTTGGCTCTCACATAATAAATCCACTCTTTTTAATATATTAGTAAGAATTCTATAAATGCGTAGCAGATGTTATGACCCTGCAGAACACTGAAGTCTGAAGCAGCTATAAGAGAGTTGCCAGTGGTAACCTATTCTTGTTGTGTAGAACATGCAAAATCTGCTACTATTCAGAAATTCAGCGAGTAGATCCTCACCAGAGGAAGAGTTGAAGCTGTGTGACCTTCAGGAATAACACACTAGGGCATACAGAAGGGGTTCTGAAATCAAGCATTGTCCTGTTTTCCTTGATTTCATGTTCATACACAGAAAATGTGGCCAGCTACTCCCAAGACTCGTTCCAGCTTCTCCCTAGCATTGTCATTTCTCAGCAAAACAAACGGGTCTCTAGTACTAGAAAAAAATAGACTGCCATCATCAGGAGAAAATAAGTAGTAAAAACTCTGTATCTTGCTGTTTCACCCTGGTACAGGACAAGTGAGAAGAGAGTGTGCATTTTCTTGTATTGCAGTACTGGTGAATAGTGCCCTCCACGTAAGCAGCACAAGACATCTTTGAAGTAACTGAAAGAACACAAGTTCCTGCTGAGAATGAAAGCTGTTAGCACAACAATGACGGTGACAGTAGCTCTACTCACCCTACCATGAGTACAAAGCCAGGAGAGGGATGTGAGACATTTCTGAGAGCATGCGTTGGGTGGGTTAAGATCAGGGTGTGATGGGATATATGATATATAATATGCAATATGCCATGTGCACTGTGATGTGATAAAATGTTATGCAATCTAATGATTTTCACCTTCAATGGCTTAAAAATGCATCCCTTCTGTGGGACCAGCATGAAGAGAAGATCCTCCATAGCCTTGACACAGAACAGATGAATCATCCTTTAGCGGGAGGCTGGAGCCAGTTCACTAGCATGTCCAAGCATGTTTTGTTCAAGATAGTTTGTTGAACCTTACTCTAACTTAAAGGAGGAGCAGCAATCCATTTGCTTTGCATGCTAGGAAATGCTGGAAACATTTTCCAGGGAAATCTCCATCACTCATAGCAGGACCTGTGAGTTTAACAAGCAGGTAGTCTCCAGCTCAGGCTGCCTTTATACTTGCTATTTTCTCCACTGCCCTCTTTGACAGCCCTGTACGCAACCTTTTCTCCTGTATGTACCTCTACAAGGTTTCAGTCCCATATGGCTCATTCTCTCCACTTCAGTTTGCATATCTTAAAACCTGGTGTATCACACCACAGTTCCCCTATTTTCTCTAGTCCAGTGGTCTGATAAGTACCTTCTTTTTTGCTTCTTTCCCTATTTCACCTTCCCTACTTGCACCTGCAGTGTGTGCCACAATGTGCCAGCCTGTAAAGGTGGGGGAACCGGAGCTGCTGCCATTTCTCTGTGATCTGTATGTTCATGAGGGGTGAGGGCAGGTTGGAGCTAATTGGATTATCATGGATGCATTTAGACAGACTGATACATAAGGAACACACAAGTAACATTATTTGTGCATTTGAATGTTACAAACCACCCCTAGTTTAGCAAACAGGGAATCATCTGTGTAGACAAGTTGTCTCTTGGCAGCCTACAGTGATACAAAGTCTTCATCAGCATTCATTTCAAATCACCACCTTGCTTCAATCACATTGCTAACTGTACCTCCCATCAAAAAGGACCTGTACCATAACGATTTTATTAGACATTCAGCCCCTAATCAGGCAAAAAGGTAGAGAGAGAGAGAGAGAACATGTGGTTATATCAACACCGCCATGCACTGCTGTGTGGGACTACATCTTTGCTAAAGCCATTGATCCTTTCCCAATTAGCCATACCCCACATTTCATTCTTGACTTAGTTTCA
Source organism: Upupa epops (assembly GCA_013397515.1). NCBI lineage: Eukaryota > Metazoa > Chordata > Aves > Bucerotiformes > Upupidae > Upupa > Upupa epops. The sequence goes on along the minus strand of VZRI01006484.1, from coordinate 221,835 downwards.
TAAGAGTGATTGTTATTTCAGAAATGTACAAAGCAAGATTCCCCAAACAAGCTTATGTTATTAAGCTCAATTATTAAATTTTCTCTGACATTTGCTGTTCATATTTGCTGGTAAGCATTTATACCTTAATATTTTTTGAGTTCATGTGGAGTTTAACAATATGAATTTCTTATCAGCGAAAAGTACTGTGTTCATTGGCAGAAGTCAAGTAAATGAAGAATTAACAGTTATCAAATTCCAGAGGGAAACCGATTTCTGCTGGAGTCTGTTGCCAGCTGTCATGCTTCCATCTGCAGACATGAATTTCCCTTTGTTGGCCATCAGCTGCAGCCAGCCTCAACATTCATTTCCTCGGGACACTGTTTATTCATGCGAGATTGCAGGACCCAGTTCTTTTCCTACAGTAGTAAAAAAGGATATATTCATTTATTTCTGTGGAAGTGGGGTTGGAACTCCTACTAGAAGGAGAAGTTAATCATTCTTCTGAGCACTTACACTCATAGATGCACAAGATTGAGTGGTCTTTTGGACAACATCAACTCTTATATTTTCTATTATGTCAGTAATTTGACCTATTAGACTATTTAAGCAATTAGTAGCCACCTCTCTGTAGCAAATATGGGATCTCTGTTCAGATATAGTTTTATTGTCTTCTTTTAATGTATTTTTTCAACAAAGCGACAAGATTTTTTGCACACACACTAAATTGCAGACAGCTGATTTCCATTAAAGACTTTTTATTTTTTAAAATTGTTTCATCAAGGAAAAAAGACTGTTGAATGGAAAAAATTCTTCACCGTCCCAAATATTTTCCCATTTTAAATAACCAGTGCTTGATTTATTCTTCTGGGGATACCCAGTAGAGATTTAACTGTATCACTGATGTATCACAATATCACAGTTCTTTCCAAGATAACCTAAACTCTAGTCATTAACACTGTAAACACAACTTGGCTTGCTTATTTCTTTTCACTCATTTGTAACAATTTGGAGGAAGACATCACCTCAGATAAACTGTAGCTCACACTGAACTCTGATTACTTTTCTTTTCTCTAACCCTTTGCAAGTCTTCAGCTGCACTGAAGATGCCCTCTGGAAACCAGTCAGGTTTCCTCACAGTCATAACTATTGATGCCAGGGCTCAGCTCATGTCTGAGACTCTTTTCCACCTGATGCCTTCTTTCTCCTCCTTCCTTCCTATTTCTAATTCATAGATGATTATATATATTTATTATATATCTTTCCATCTCCTTTTCCCATATAATCTTTCTTTCCAAAGGTAGAAAATAAGATCTGATTGTAATGTGGTAAACATTTAAACTGATAAAATGTACCAAGCAGCATGGTAGACAGACAGAGAGATGGTAGATAATAGATGATAGATAGATAGATAGATAGATAGATAGATAGATAGATAGATAGATAGATAGATAGATAGATAAACTATTTTTCTCTGTCATTCCAATGAGAAGTAACCATGGATCTTTAATGGTCTACATGATAATTGCAAGGAAGTGCTGACTTTTTAGCAATAACTGCTGTGTATTTCTGGACTGTGTTATAAGATTTGTTAATGATCTGTCAGGCTCCATAATAGCATGCAAAGTGTTTAGAGAAATGGAATAGTGACTAGCTGTCACTCAGCTTGGGTGTTGCACATACCAGAGAGCAATGGTGTTAAAGAATGACATTAAAACTTTAGACAGTCAAAATTGATTACATTTTCCTCGGAGATATGCAAAAGATTTCAAGGAGATGTAGAGCCAGATTTCTCAATAGTTAGTCAAAAAGCCTGTGCATTTATTCCTTTTATTTTCTTTAGCAAAGAAATCTGCATTTATTACATTCGTCCTTCTACCTCAAGGAAGGGACAGCTTTCACAGGTAAAAGTTAGTCACAATTCTGAAGAGCAACTTCAGTGTATGAAAAACTGACTAGTTTTGACTGAGCATGAGCATAGTTGCAAAGAATGCTGGAACATCATTATTTTTAATGAAAATACTAGGGTATGTCTAAATTATTAGATAATTGGGTTTTTTATTATTATTTTTATTTAGAGCTCTGGTTTAGGTACTGGATTATCTGCGGCTGAGTGCAGCATGTTTTTATCATCTGGCTTAGTCCATCTGCAATACAGACAGATCCCAGTCTGTATGAAATATAAAAGCTTATTTTTAAAAGATCTATTCCATCACAGGAAGATATAATATAAACTTGTAATCCATGAGGTTTTGAGAGTTTTTTCAACATTATAACTCTAATAATTCCTGTGAACAGGATACTCAAAGAAAAGTAGGCGCAGCAAGAACAGCCAGAAGAAGTATCTTTGGGATAGAAATGCCAGTGGAGAACCTTCATACTGTGTCTATCTGAAACCATCCAACTCCGTTATGTGCCACTAACAGTGGCCAACAGCAGGATGTTGTTATGAATAAAGAGAAACTCAACAGGGCAAATGCCCTCGGTGTACATTCCCAGTTATGTATAATTAGGAAATTCCTGAACTAAACATAAATTCTGTATATCATGACTTAAAAAGCCCCAACCTCTGAAGTTGAAAGCTGTTAAATGTGGAACCCTAGAATCAGTACAGTGCTGATTACCAAAATGTAGAGCAAGTACTCTGACCTGAAAATAATGGAGAGTTGCAAGGACAGCAAGAAAACCAAATGACTTGGTGCTGAAGACTGCTGAGTAGAACCTAGAATCACAGTGAAGGGCAAGTTAAAAAATTATGGAGGTGCGATCAGAAAAAAAGGCAATTGCCTTGTGGAAATAAGTCTGAAAAGAGCATGGATTCACTGCATAGAAGGTTGAAGAGAACCTAGGATCAATCAGGGAGTAAGAAAATAGGACACTGCCCTTCCAACTGAGGACAGCTTGCCAGTGCCTCTGATTTTAAGTATCTGTAGGTCATGTGCATGCCTTCCAGTTCTCCACTAATAAAAGTGAGAGCCACCAGAATATATATGTTCTACCACTCCTGTGATTTATCCATATCTTTTGTTCTGCCATTGTGTCACTAAGATTTATCTTATCCACTATCTTTGCAATGAAATTTATCCTGGAGTAATGGGTACAATTAATGTGAAATCTAATACATTTTTACTTCCATCCTTTTTGGCATGTGAGGAAGAAGTAGCATGAGCAAATGTTCTTCTCAGGGAGGTGCACACGTGTTGATAGTGTAGGAAAAAGCCAAACCAGTGTCCTCTAGGCAGGATAAAATAGGAACATTTTCTTTTAAAGTACTAGATACTTACAAACATGATTAAGGGAATGGAGCAAAAGGGAGATCCATGTAATTGCACTGCAAATTGGATAAGAGAAAGCCAGTATGAAACTTCCAGGAAGAAAACGCACACAGGTAAAGTCTCTTGTCACAGTATTACATGCAATAATGGGTAAACTCTATACAAGAAACAAATGAGTACTTGATTTTAGACATTTCAGATGCCATTCTGGATTAAACTTCTAGATTGCAAAAAAAAACCTACAATCTCTTGGCATCTAAAAACAGCTTTCTCCTTTAACCTAGAGTCTACTCAATAGTTACCTAAATAGAGCAGCAGGCAATTCTGACATGTCTTTGCTTAAATGTGGTTATATAAAGTAATACAAAAATAAGTTTTGGCTTTGCTGCGAAAGTGCATAATGGAAAGACAAACACTATTAAAAAGACCATCATTTTTAGTGATTAAAATAATCCACAACAGAAAAAACAATCTTCTGTAACTTCCCAAGTTCCCATTTATCATAGTTTTGCAAAAAGAAGCCACGGTAATTTCATTTTTCTTGACTTCTATTAAAAAGATCAATACATATGATTCCAAAGAGTCTCGGCTCATGAAAAGATGGAGCTAGTCTGTAATCACATCTGAAAGTATTGGTTGTCATTAGCAGTAAGATTGATCTGTAAAGACAGTCAGACCAGAGTGAAAGTACTTAAAAATTTCCATTGGACTATTGCTGAACAACACTGCCCAGCAACCTTTCACCTTATAGATAATTAAATACAGATAACGAATTACCATATTAGGAGGAAGAATTGCATTGGGGATATTCAATAGATGCCACTTTAGTAAAGCAGTTCCAAATCTCTGAATAATGATTTTGTTTTGTGCATAAAATCTAATGAGCTCCGACAGTATAAAGTCATTTTTCAACATGCATTTAAATCTGACTTGTCAAATAAGATATTAATAAGTCACCTGAAGTACAGGAATTGCTAATGGCTTTGCAGTATGAACATTTCAAGTTCTCATACCATCTTGGCTGTCAGAAGAGGGTAAAGTGCTCTTGATCAAAAGGACCAAGTCTTTCCAAGGCAGAGCTTTCTTCCAAAATCAAAGTAATTCTGATACCACTGGAACCCATTGGACTAGCTGAGGATGAACCATGTGCCCTGTGTGTGACCTACCAGCCTGCAGCGGCCCCTGCCATGTCACAGGAAGCCTCTACATCCTTTGTTCTTTCCAATCCATGAGTGATCTTTGAGAAGAATGAAAAGAGAAGAGTCTCAGGAACATTTGAGGAGAATGGGAAGGGTCAAACCATCCTGCTGAAATACCATTATGTCTGTGCTGTCTGCAAGAAAAAGTTCAAAAACAGCAGGTATCTACTTTTGGTCTTTGAGTCCCTCCATACTCATAACAATGTCACTTCAAATCATTGAACAGTTTGGTTGGGAAACATCTCTCAGAAATCATTTGGCCCAAAACCTCTACCTATAGCATGGCTTGGAAATTAGAATAAGCTGCTGCTAGCACATAACTATCACAGTGGTGAAAACTGCTTCCCAGATCTCCGATTAGGAGTTTCTTTGCTGCACCTCGTCATCCACCCACTGGCCCACCTCTACTCCTTCCTCAGGGAAGTGTCCAATGACCACAGTTAGGGCTTCCTCGTGTGCCCCCACCACTGTCCTTCTCCTGAAGGAATGGGATAGGCTCTGACTGTCCAAATGTGCCCCTATTGACTAGAGATGGAAGAGGTACCCTGTTCCAAGCTCACCTCCCTCCAAGTGGTTTTGCTTAATTTGCACAAGCACATAGCAAAGGTCAAGCAGTCTTCAAGCTATTTTTCAGAGCCTGCTCTTAGCTAGGTCCCTCTGCAGCTCAGTACAAACAAGAATCACAGTAGGGTTAGATATTACCTGTTGTTATAGCTCCCATATAGCTCCAATATGGTCTGCACATAATCTCTTCAAGGTTTAGAGGGCGATGATGTTTGAAACTGAAAGCAAGAACAAATACGGTACCTTGTGATCTTTTACTTCCATCAAAACCCCTGAAATACAGGGGAGTGAAGCCAAGGAGTGAAGACCTTCGTGTTAGCAGCTTTCTCTGAGCAAAGTAAAAGTGTTGCAGTTGAGGGATAAGTGAGGAGACAAGAAAAATGTCTGATAGAAAATGAAATGTCAGTGGCAAAGGAAAACAGTCGGAAAAAATAAGCAGTTTGGGAAAGAGAATCACAATATTCTTGGCAGCTTTCATAATCTGAGATGCCAATTCGTCAGTGCAGAGCAAGGGTTTGTAGTTCTAGGGCAGAGAGTTGAAAGGAATAATCTTCATTTAGCAATGGAGAAAATCACAGATGCTGGGCTCCAGCAATCTGTTTGCAGATCCATGAGCCCACACGAAAAAAATACACAGCCAGGAACATCTCGTTTTCCTTGCCATCCAAATAATCCCAGGAGCATGTTTATAAAAGCATGATGTGACTACCTTGTGTAAGCAATAAGCACAGTAAATTACGTGTAATTTGGAGTACCCACATGGTTGATAACTCTTGGAAGGGTATTATTGAGATTGTTGGTGAAAACACTGGGAAAACACAAGACATGCTATTTCTTTATGTCTTCTAATTGAAATAATGCAGGGAAGTATGCTTTTATGGGAATGCCATAGGGTAAGGAGTGCACTGTTTCCTGGTATTTCCTGTAAAAATGTCAGAGAGAAGGTGTTTTCTTATGCAATTCCACTGAAGAAGAATGAATCTGGAAAGGCATTATTCTTTTTTTCAAAAACCAGAATTATATTTCCCTTTTAAAATGTGGTTAAAATTAGATCTTGTGGTATTATTTTGCTTCTACCAAAAATTAATCACAGATCTATGTCAGGGCAGCATAGTTTCACTTTCTAACCTTCTGTTATCTCTGAATGCCATCACACCAGCACAGAAAATAAACACAAAGCAGTTTTGACCCAAAAGCTCGTTAAAGCTGATATGTACCAGCAAAAGAAATTACTTTCTTCTCATGCCATTTGCAAAACACAGACATTTCAAAGTAAGGAAATGAACAGATGAGGACACTGCTCGTTTTATGTTGGCCAGTAGGTAGAAGTTAAAAGCTCAGATAGTTCCAATAGTGCCATCTGCGCCTGATTTCCCATCACCTCCTTACTCATACGAACCACCCGGCAAGCGTGGCAAGAGCATGTTTCAGCAGGTGGTGTTCCAGCAATGCTTTCCAGCCATATCCTGCTCCTTACATAACCTTTGGACTATAGCTGTAACTTATTAAATCCCACCATGCCGTCAGGGCAGTAACTCTTGGCATGGTGACCTCATCTTCCAGCGGAGTTCAACTTCACCATGGCCAGAATTCAGGCTAGTTCCCTTTTTGAGGTTACCTGAGATAGATCCTGCCTCTTTGGATTTCAGTGAGCTCGATAATTCATCCACTGTTAAGCCTACCCACTTCAAGGGATTTGGCATTGCCCCATAAAAAAAAACCCAGTCTTAGCTCTGACCTGCAGAGTGTTTACCTGTCACCCTTCATCCTTAGTTTGGTATCATAATAATGTCCTTTAGAAACGTTATCTAGCAAGTCTATCAACTAACACAGGAACCTGATAAAGAAAAAAAAGGGGGGGTTAAAAGTGGAACAGATGTGACAAAGCAGGAAAAAGTGGAACCCAAGACAGTCTTGATGAAATGAAGGCTGTGTGTGGCCCTGTCACTCTGTGTCGCTACAGTCTTCATACCTGATATGTGTCAGGGCAGTTTTGGTCTGGTGTTTCTCGATACAGTATTTTGTAGCTGGAGTCAGTGATGGTCCTTGTGTTGTGATGAAATGTTCACTTCTCCACATCAGGTAAGATTGATAATTGTGTTTATCATGTGGCTAGTGTGAGATTAATGGGCTTCTAAATTATTCATTTCTGCGCTCTTGAGTGCTTGAGCTTTGTAAATTATGCGACAGGGTAAGAATTTTAGGCTGCTTAACAGTCTCAGCTGTCTTTTCAAACAAAGAAAGGGGTTTTGGCATCTCGCTGGGGATTAAGTTGTGTCTTAAAATCCTTTGTGCAAATAATACAGTAGCTATTTTACCAGATTATTCATTTGCAGTAACACATAGCAGTACAGAAAGTATTGAGAGTTCTTTTGGAGACCATCTTATTCAAAACCAACCTTTCTAGAACTCTTCCCTTTTCTTACAGGAAAAATGACCAGAAGATCACAGAGGGAATTTAGGGATCTTGCACCAAACTCTACCGAGTGCTTGGCAGCTACACATTCACTATCTGAAGTATCAAGCACAGACAGCTTGAGTTAGTCCTTTCACGTCAAAAATGTGTCTTTTTCCCTTGAGGGGGAACTTTTAATAGTTAACAGATTTGGAGACACTCTTTCTAGTCTTCCTAGGCTGCAAAGATCCAAAAGAAGCCAACGAGATCTAACAGATAGAATGCACAACTTTGCCTGTTTTAATCCATAAGGATTTGACAGCATTGAAGTCCCTCTTTCACACAGCTATCATTTTTAGCAGTGCACATAGAACATGAATTCTGAAGCGGGATGCAGACCATAGACGATGCTAATGCTGGCACGGTTCAAGTTTAACAAGCTGCAGAAGACCTAAGTGCTCAGAGCTGGTCACAGCAGGGTGGGTGTGCAGGCAGGGGCAAGGGAAGTCAGTCTTGTACAATGCATGAGTACTGCACCCATTTGTTTCCTAAGCAGCATAAACGTTCACACACAGTTTTAAAACAAAAGGTAACCTGACAGAACTTGCATTTTGTTCATTTGTCTGAGAAGGCAAAACTCGCACTGTGGCACCAGGGGCTTGGAACCGGCGTTGTTCTGGGTAATCCCTTAGCGTCTTAATTTAGACAGTCAACCTCCAGTGCAACGGCCAAAGAGAAAATTGCACTGAAAACAATTTTTTGTTCCCTAAAGCAAGCTCAGGGAGGAACATTTATTTAATAAAATGGAAAATCGATATCATTTTAATTTTAAGAAGGCAGAGCCAATGCCAAGCTGTCCTTTAGGGAGCTTGATAAGAATTCATGACTTTTTCCTTTTGTTAAGAAAAACAAAGTTAAATTGATTTAATGATTTTCCTCCAAGTTTGTTTGTTTAGAGCCTGGAAGTTTTGTTCATCAGTGTTGCTTCAGCATCTTTGGTTTACTTCTATATAAGCTGCTTGATCATCTGGTATTTCAAAATTACTCGAGATTTCTATTTAAGTGATGCAGAAAGAAAAGAAGGCAGCACAAGTCCTGCAGGGTTATGCAGACTGCAGGCTTTATTATTTTCAGCAACTTAGGCATTCCAGCAAAAAGTTCCAATCCTTAGCACTCAACACTGGAAGAAGTAGAAGAAGTAGTCAACCAGGAAAAAAGAAGAAAAAGAAGAAAAACAATATTAAGAGCATAGCATTTAAAGTGAAATGAGATTGGAACCTATTTAATTCTATTGTTGACAGATGCAGCACTCAGACTGGAAATTTGCATGGAGCAGTACAGAAAAGTTTTATTTCACTAAGACTTCCTAATTCATTTAGCACTTCCTTAGGTTTCCATAATAGATATCTGATCACCATGGTTTCTCCAAGGCTTTTTATCATCACGGCTGATTGAAGCAACTTGACTGTTAGCCATGGGTTCGTTTAGGCCTCGTTGTTCCTAACATAGAAAGAACCAACTGTACACAAATTTGTCCAAGCTATGTGAACAGCATTCAGTCAAGGTTGAACAACGTTCTTGACATCAATCCAACATCTATTTGAACAATCATAGAATCCTAGAGTGATTTTGGTTGGAAGGGACCTTAGAGACTATGTTCTCCAATGCCCTGCCATGGGCAGGGATGCCTCTCAACAGCAAAGCTGGAGCTGGAACATATATGGCTCCTCTCTGCCTGGAAACTTGAGGATTAAATCTCTGTTACAGCTGCTATCAATATAAATAGTGAGTATGTTTACATGTCTTGGTGCACAAAAGCAGAGGCTGTTATTTCAAGTGCCTTGTGGGGTGTACAAAGAGAAGACGCCAAAGAATTTTGGCTTTTTGGATGGAAATATCTTAAATCTCTGGGACTTTGGCCTGGGTATGGTGATAGCTCTCATGGGTGAGAGAGAAATAACGCATTTGCTGGTGCAGGACTCTGAGTCAAAAATGACCTCCCAGACTCCTTTTGAGACATTTGCCTTTTAATCATCGGAAGGAAAGCCAGAGCTGACCCTCTTGCTTAGTGCAAATATCCTTTTTAGCAATAGCAAAATCAACCAATGTGGGTTTTTCAGTATTATTGATACTAAACCACAGAGTGGGAGTCATTTCAGCTCCATACAATCAGTATTCATCCTTAATATGAGACTGGATCAAAGAAGCCACCAATGACCTTAAAGACCACAACCAAACACAGAGATTTCAGAATCAGAAAGAGATGTAGTTTAAATGATTTTAAATCCATGAAAGCTAGGTACCTGGTAGAAACACATCTTAATACAATCCAAACCCAGTACTTAATAAACAAACAAATAAATAAATAAATAAATAAATAAATGGGTGGGCATTGACTGACAATTATATTTCTGGATAAGAAGTACAAATCTAGGCTGCATCTTTAAATAATGTGTGTGTTTGTGTGTTTAAGCCATGATGTAATCCCTCTAGCATGACTGAGGACATAGCCAGCTCTGTCAATTGTTTATTTTCCTCTGCAGAGGTCCTGTCTACTTCATCAGGCCACAGAGTTTTGAAGGCTAGTGAAGTGGCCCTCCCAATCTCAGCTGGCCTTTCAAGTAGTGCCAAGGTCAGGCTGCCTTTGCTCCAGGCTGGGGTGACCTGTGGAAGTCCTGATGCTCTTCTCAGGATTTGGAGCAGACTGCTCCTAAGTCCAAGAATCAAAGGAACTGAGGAAACCCTAATTCACACAATGTCAAAACGAAGTGCTTTTGGTTTGCAGCACTTCGCACATGTGTTGAGGTTTGACAGTGCAAGAGGGTTTTTAAAATGTGACATGGATTATATGAATTAGCTCCTTTCTTATGTTGGTGAAAGGACAAGAGGAATATGGTTTAAGTGCTTTCAGCGGCTTTTTTTCCTCGAGTGTCAGATTAAGTGTTGTCTGGCTTCTGATAAACTCATCTTCAGGAAGGAAGTCTGATTAGTTTCCAAAGGGCTATGTGTGAGAGAGAGGTAGTTTGGCTAACAGTCATTGATATATGTCATTTATATTCACTTGAATCTGGAGGGAGACTGGTTAGAGACCTAAAAGAGAATTATCTTCTGCTGCTATTCCCTAAAAAGTGATGGTCTGTGACTTTATAACAGTCAGGATAGCAAGAGCAACTGGCTTGATATGAAAAGTAAGGAAGCAAAGCCACCACCACAATTAACCTGGGGATAAGAACAGCAGTGTGTCCTAAGCTTTATGAGAAAAAGATTCTGTGACCAGCATGCTGGCATGAGAGTTCCTCTGCTGAACTGGTTATGGAACAGTCCCTCTTGTGCTCAGTATTTTGGCTGGTGACAGAGATGTGTTAGAAATAAAATTTTGCAGAAGTTATGTGTTCTTACTCTGCCTGACATGAAAGAGTTCATCCTCACTCCTTAATGAGACAAGTATCATCCTTTTTCTCCACAGGAGTGCTCATATATACACTGACTGCTCCTGTAATTAACGAGTTATAACAGTGCTTTAAAAAGCCATGTCCTGCCAGAAAGCTTCTTGAAGGAAATACTTATGCTTATACTATTTTTTATGTATTGAACAAATTTCCTTTACATATAAGATTTCAAGCCATGTTGACATAGGATAATACCTAAGAACTGTAAATGGACCTGTGTGCACACATACGTGTGCTGGTTGTACTGTGCCTCTAGGCTTTAGGATGTCTACTGGGCTTATATATCAATTGACTTTGAAATTTGTGAAAGCAGGCAGATTTTTGCAGCTCTTAATGTGATATAATGGCATGGATTTTAAGGCTGTCAGCCCTTTCGATGCAACTTAATACAGACTGGTTAAAAGGAGCAATAGGAAATCTATGTGAGCAGTTTCTAGCTGTCAGCTCCAATTTGCCATGACAGCCCATGATACAGACAGCCTGCTCTGCTATTGAGCAGTTTTGTCCACCTCTGAAAAGGGTTGGATTGAATATGCATGCTCTCTGGTCTCTTCCCTAGAAAGCTGCTGGTAAATCTATCCATTTCTCCATCAAAAAGGGAGAGCAAAATCCTGCAGCCCCTAGGAAGATGCAAGAGAGCAGAGCAGGGATGAAGCCAGCAAACAGTCCCACCTGTCGTTGCAGGCTGTTTCATGAGGATCAGTGCTTGAAGCTCCATCACCATCCCTGTGCACAGGGGTGCTAAAAGCTGGAAAGGTCTCCGTAAACCCTCTTCATCCTTTGTTCACTATTGTACTCGTGTTGTATTATATTTTTGTCTATTATCTATATTCCCCATTTCATTTCTTTTCCTTTAGATCTAAGAAAAGCTTTTAAAAATTGTAGATCCAGTCTTTAGTTTCCTTACAATAACATCAGTTTCTCTGGTCCCACACTCTGCTATAGGGGGCAGGGATTGTTTCTGATATAGCAATGTTGAGTTCTCCTCCCTTTTAAGACTATGAAGGAATTAATTCCCGACACTACTACCATAATTATCTTTACAAAAGCACAGAACAGAGTGCACAGCATTCATTTTCCTCCCTTAAAGAGCATCATAATAACAGAATCACAGAATGTTAGGGATTGGATGGGACCTTAAAAGATCATCCAGTCCAATCCCCCTGCCAGAGCAGGATCTCCTGGATCAAGTCACAAAGGAACATGTCCAGGTGTATTTTAAACAACTCTGGAGAAGGAGAATCTACAACCTCCCTGGACAGCCTCTTCCAGGGCTCTGTCACCATCACCATGAAGAAGTTTCTTATATTGATGTGGAACCTCCTCTGTTTCAGCTGACCCCCGTTTCCCCTTGTCCTATCATTGGATGACACTGAACAGAGCCTGGCTCCTTCCTCCTGACACCTGCCCTATCTATATTGATAAAAATTAATGAGGTCACCCCTCAGTCTCCTTTTTTCCAAGCTAAAGCGACCCAGCCTTCTCATCCTCTCCTCATAAGGCAGATGCTCCACTCTCTTCATCATCTTTGTGGCTCTGCACATGTCCTAGGCTAAAATGAAGGACTAGATCGGTTCTGGGTTGGTGCCTGCAATCTGAGCACATGAACCAGCTCTCACTGATATTCAATAGGCAACGAAGAATCTTTGCTAAAAAGAAAAGAATTTATTGAACCGACCACTGATAAGAAAATGGAAAACCTCTAAATAAGCTTAAAAAAATCAAAATGTACAGCAGAAACTGTATCACAATGCCATTACACACACTTGGAGACAAATGGGAGACACCTAACATGTCAGGTTTTGGCTTCAGATGAGCACNGTTGGTGCCTGCAATCTGAGCACATGAACCAGCTCTCACTGATATTCAATAGGCAACGAAGAATCTTTGCTAAAAAGAAAAGAATTTATTGAACCCACCACTGATAAGAAAATGGAAAACCTCTAAATAAGCTTAAAAAAATCAAAATGTACAGCAGAAACTGTGTCACAATGCCATTACACACACTTGGAGACAAATGGGAGACACCTAACATGTCAGGTTTTGGCTTCAGATGAGCACCCTGGGAAAAGAGTGTACACTAACACTCTAACCAGAGGGAGTATTCCCCCATCCCCTCCAGCCACATCATGATGCTTTTGGAAAAGTTCCTTTTCCAAATGTCTTTCAGACACTGGCTTCCCCTGTATGTCTCAGGCTTGCTTCTAACCCTTCTAATCTCAGGAGTGCTTCACAATGGTACTCGGGCCAGCAGATCCTCGATGGTCTTAAGGCTGCAACAGCATCTCAGATACAGGAACACAACAAACCACAGTCTCTTTCTGCTTGCCAAAGCTTTAAGAAATTAGTATCTCAAGATCTCTTTCTCTATCCTATCAAAGCTTCTCTCAGTTTCTCNTCTTTCAGACACTGGCTTCCCCTGTATGTCTCAGGCTTGCTTCTAACCCTTCTAATCTCAGGAGTGCTTCACAATGGTACTCGGGCCAGCAGATCCTCGATGGCTCTTTCTTAGAAGGGGAAGGATGCAGTTCCACTCAGTTGTCCTGCAGTTCCAGCAGGGCTAGTTGCAGGGTCACAGCAGCCAGACCTTCCCCCCCCATCCAGAGGGGGGTTAGGAGTTGCTCTCCCACAGAGCAGAGCTCTGTTTGCAAAAAGACTGGAGAAGAAGGGTAAAAATGAGGAAGTCCACTGCCTTTTATAGACTCCGTCCAACAATCACCTGTAGGGTCAAGACACTGAGGGATCTGATGAGAGATCTATCTCTAGCTTCAAAATAAAATGTTCTTTTGTCATAAAAGCACAAAAATCAATGCCTGAAAATTTGGCAGGTTTTCAAACTACAACAGCACTGGACTCTCTCAAGCAGATCTGTGTCCTTCTGGAACTGAGGGGCCCAGAACTGGACACAAGATTCCAGATGTGGTCTTACCAGGGCAGAGTAGAGGGGAAGGAGAACCTCTTTCAACCTACTAACCACCCCCTCCTAATCCACCCTAGGATGCCCTTGGCCTTCTTGGCCACAAGGGCACATTGCTGACTCATGGCCATCCCGCTGGCCACCAGTACCCACCAGGTCCCTATCTCCTGCGCTGCTCTCCAACAAGTCAGTCCCCAATCTGTACTGGTACCTGGGGTTGTTCTTGCCCAGATGCCAGACTCTACACTGCCCTTGTCATAGTTTGCCTAATTTCTCCCTACTCAACTCTCCAGCCTGTCCAGGTCCCACTGAATGGCAGCACAGCCACTCCTCCCAGCTTTGTGTCAGCAGTAATGCCATACTGCTCTTTCTCCATTAGTTCCAACCCACCAGGGTTAACTTGAAATCAAGTTGGGCACACCATATAACTAACAATACATTTATGCCTATGCAGTAATTCAATCAAGAGATTTCTTCCACTTATCTTAATCTATGTAAGCTGTTTCACTTTCAGCTTAAGACATCAACAAATGTCTTTGGCTGAAATACAACCTTAGATTTACTGGCCATCTCCGATTGTTCAGTGCTACCTATACACGTGGTGAAACATCTGATAGGGTGAGAAAACTCTGAACTGCTAACAGAACAAACTGTACTGCTGTCTGAGTGAAATCTTATGTCTCTGTTATGTCAAGCAAAGGTTTTTCTTGGACTCAGGCGAGGCAAGTCCTGCAGCCCTTTGGCCTTCAATAGCAGTGTTGTAGTTGTGGTTGTCTCATGATGCAGAGCTAATAAAGACAGGTAATATCTTCCACCAGGGCAAACAATTGTGGGGGATAAAAAAGGGTGACATTGTGGATGTACAAGATCTCCTTTGAATCTGACAACGATTCTGAGAGCAATGTACAAGTCTAAGTGTAATCTAAATGCTGCAGCTTGGGAAGAGGGCTCCTCACCTCACAGCAGCAGAGGATGGCTGGCATGTCAGAGGCACCAATAACTGTACTGAACCTATGAAGTGCAAACCTTAGAGTGTTGGGTTTAGTTTCCACATCCCTGCATTGTGAAAGTACTGTGTAGGTCTTCTCTGGAGACCAGGACTAAGAACTGTATGCAGAGGATGTTGTCTTGGAAGATGTTCCTTATCAACTGTCTGTGTAAGTTTGGTTTCACCTTGTGTCTTCTCCAAGGGAATAATTAACGTGTATGGTGAAATACATTGCACTCAGGAACTGGCTTGTATGAGAAGCAGCGGTGACAGACATGTCTGCTGTTAGGAGAAATTGAACTGTTTGGGGGATTCTTTTTCTGAACAAAGTTAGTTGTAAGTTTTGATCATCTGTGTGATTTTAATACATCATTCACTCACGAAGCACTGCCATTTCAGAGGAGCACTGTCGTCCTAAGACCTCTTCACCATCACAGTGCAAATGGGCCTGACAATCACATAGCGCTCAAATGACCTCCGTGGTATAGATTTCCTTTAGCAGTCCCATGCACATCCCAGTTCCGATTCCCAGAGCAGGAGCATGTCAGGACAATCTGGCCAAGAAAAAAAAAAGGAAAGAACAGTTTTCTCTTCTACAAGAGCAGTGCTCCTACAGAGTCTGAGAGAAGTAACACAGACTTCTCAAAATGTATATTGAGATAGAAAACTTCTGTGGCCTCTAGGAGTTTAGCTTCCGGTCCTCAGGCAGATCTGGTACTGATATTGAAGGTTATTGCCAAATATAGATTAACTAAAACAGCTGCTTCTATTGCATGTGTGAAACAGGCTGTGGCTCAAGACAGGCAAATGCTTTGTGGCTCTTGCTGGTGGTGTGAACAGCTCTGGGATGTGAGCAGATATTTTCCATTTTGCCATTGGAAAGCATCATACCCATCCAGTTCTCCCTGCAGAGGAGAAAGGGATGTTACAGAACTGCCTACAGTTTTAAGGAAGTTCCCCCAAGCAGATGGCATAACCAGTGCCCTCAGTGCCATTGCAATAGAGCCCTTCCCCAACATCAGGGCTACACAACCAACAGGTATTGTCATTTTCTCTTCTATGCATTCAGTTGATAAAGACTTTTAAATGAAAAGCATGGGAAAAGTTGGGACAGACCTAATTTTTCATGAACCATTGAAGATAACAGTAAAAGCCTCTTCTAGTACTGACATGCAGTACCAGAACCAGTGCCAGCAGGGAAATTTTGTCCCCAGCTTCTTGGACCCTGCATGCAAACACCACAAAAATATCCCCATGAACGTGAAGAAATCTGCTCATATCTTTTCCTAGCTGTGCAGTGCATAAATCACAGCAGCTTACTCTATTTCTTTCACGAGTCTCAGTAGATCTAAAGGCAAAGCAAAGAACATCTCAGGGTCTGACATACCGTATCTTCAAGGATGCCTGAATATTTCTTTTTTAGAGGAAATTCAGCAGAAAAGTAGTAGTGCTGAGGTATTTTTTTAAGACCACGATCTTCAGAAAAACCACATAACAGAAAATGGAATATTGTGAGCAGCCCACATAATTACTCATGATAGATAACTGTATTAAAAATTAAACATAAATTATTGGAGGCATTACAGTGTTGGCACAAGATGAAAAAGGTGCTTCATATTACTGAAAGCTTTAGCTAACTGCCTGAAAGTTTGGCTCAATAGAAAAGAGACTAGCCTAGATAAATGGAAAGCATTTATTGCTTGAAATATGGATTTTAATATAGCACAGCACAACCCCAAAACATCAGTCCTTTTCAATACAGTTAAAGTAAGATAGATCTTGCAGATTAAAGTAGCCAGCAAGATGCTCTTTGGCAGTGAGAAGCAGAAGATTTACAAAAGAAATCTTCTTGGAACCACTCCATGCCTTTGGAAGGGGAGTCTTCACTTCTTTTATATGGACCCCCAGAGTCCTGTCCAGCTGGTTTATATTTGAGCACTGGGGCACTGATGGCCTTGCATGCGAATGCCCATCCTGCTCCTGAGGACACCCAAGCGTTAGACAAAGGGGGGGAAATCCTGTGTTGGGAGGGTAAAGCAAAGCTCATTTCAGCTTGCCAGGCAGATCTATACAGCTTCTCCACAATAGAGGAGGACTTTGGCGGCTGTACATGTTTTTCCATGGTTTCATACAGTTCTGTCACTGATCTAGACAAATCTTGGAGCCTCACATCAGGATATCTAAGGCCAACAGTATTTTATGAAGGGCTGATTCCCTTCTGTATTTGGCATTGCAGCTCTCAGCAATGCAGACATCTGCCTGTTCTCTTTTAGTAAATATTTGATATTTCCAGCATCGTTTGTAGGTTTTAAAAGTTCATCATGATTTCCTAGCATTTCACTTCCAGCTCTGACATCAGTTACCAACTTAGAATTCTAAAAGTGTTTGAAAGTTGCAAATTCCTGGAATTAAATTGAATGTGATCTCTGATGAAGTAGCTCTAAGAACGCTACCGGTCAGCTTTGAGACAGTACTGCTAAGTTGTTCACTGGAACTGGTAAAGCAAAGCAGATTTAATTCTGTACTCAATCTCTGCTCAACAGGAATTACTGAAGAGGATTTAGGTGAACTGCAGATTAGCAAAATAAGAGAGAGGGAAAGGTAATCTTATTTTCACAAGCAACTAATTTCAGTTTTCAAAAGGTCCCACAGATTCCAAGCTTTAGTGATCAGAGAATTTAAAATGCTTGTAAATTCAGAAACGTCACTGTGATTTATAATAGAACAACACACAAAACCATAACATTTGAATCAAGCAGTAAGTAATTTTTAGTCTGAAACTCTTTTATGTAAAAATTTGTCATGAAAAATAGAGAGAAAACATGATTATTCAAAATTCTATCGCACTTTTTTAGCTTTCTTAGGTAAGAGCTATCTTTTTGCTCTGGGTTTGCAAAATTCCCTGCCCAGATTTCTAGAATAAGGGTAGGTAAGGAATATGATGCCAGTAACTATTCCAAAGTACAAAACTAAATAATTCAGTGCAGGAAAAGAAAAGAAGTTTCATTTCCAAGTTACTAGGTGATATTATTATCATTATTATCATCATCATCATCATCATCATCATCATCATTATTAAACATCTCATAAACAAAATAGATGCTATGGAAAACATAGGTGCACATTCACAGACTGTTCAAATGCAGTGACTGGGACTCTAAAAAGAAATTATCCTTCTCTTTCCCTCTCCTGCTCCCTTCTGTCTGATTCCACAAGCACACAACATCTTGCCACAGGGATCTACTGCCTGACTTTTCTCTGCAGCTTTGCTCTCCTTGTATCATCAGCAGCAGCACCACAGCACAAACAACTTGTCAGGTGTCGCATGTGGAACAGCCAGGGAGCTGAATGTGCTGTTTATTTGAGTGTATAAACATTTGTCTAGCAAGCTGGGAGAGTGAGCTCAGTTGTACTAGGAATGCCGTTTGTTCCATGTCATCTGCCCCGTTAGTCATGCAAGTGTGAGTCAGATGTTCTCAGATAAAAAAATTAAGATGTGAGACTTGTATGTCTCATCTTTCAGTAAAGACCGTTTTCAAAGAGGACTGCCCAAGCAGCAGCCCTGAGGCATTTTATTCTGATAAACACGTTATCTATAGGGGAGACAACAGTGCTGACAATGGATCTGTGGAAAATTTGTAACGATAATACCACATGAAAAACTCTTTCCTCAGCAGATGTTGCAAGCCTGAGATAGCAGAAACTCCTACAGGACTTCCAGATGGACCTTACCCACTCGGTAGACACTAAGCCTTTCGGTGCCCAGCTGTGGGATTCGTGGTTTGAGGCTGCATTTGCCAAGTCCAACCCTTGGGCTGAGGGCTTCCAGGTGGTAAGGCAGTCAAACACAGTCAACCCCAGCTGAAAGCCAAAGGGGATTCCTCCAGCTGGTGTCAAATGGAGGGTCCAAAGGAGGCTCTGTCCAAGATCTCCTAATTTATAAACAAAACTGAAAGCACACTTCACCTGAAAGACTCAAAGTACTTTTTCAGCCACTCTATCCTTCTTCCCATGACAAAGACCTGGGTCCTCACTCGTATTACTAGTGATAAAAAGACCATATAGAGTTTAGCCATTTCCAGTGTACCTCAAACAAGAGAGTTTACTGACCCTAACTGGCTGATTGCTGTTCCTCTGACTAATTAGCACACATTTTTCTAGCCACCATCCTCTGAATATACATATAAAAACGTATCTCTGTCTCTGTATTTAGGAGATGCTAACTGTGGGTCACTCAAGTAAGGAATTTTGCCTCTTCCTCAAAACTGGTAGAGCCACAGGGCAACAATGAAATGGTGTAAATTCCCCCTGAGCTCCAGTTTACAGAGCTAATCCAGCCCATGGACTGGACTGGAACAAGAGGAAAGTTGCTGCAATTTACACCCTTGGTTTTCATTTCTATTCTGAGCCATGGACAGGAGAAGGAGACTAACCTGTCTAGGCATCTCCCTCCACCTGCAAGCAACACTCAGGTTACATTCTGCTCACTGCAAAGCCTCCCCAGCATCAGAAAGAGCAGAGAGTGAGAGCATGACTCATGATTAATATCATTATTGATGATTTGGACACAAGAGTTGAGTGTGCCCTTGGTAAGTTTGTAAATAACACCAAGTTGGGCAGGTATGTTGATCTGCTTGAGGGTACAGAGATCAAGTGCCAGGTTCAGCACTTGGTTCACAACACCCCGATGCAATGTTATAGGCTTGGGGTGCAGTGGCTGGAAACCCACTCAGCAGCAAGAGACCTGGGGATGTTGATTGATCGTCAGCTAAATATGAGCCAGCAGAATGCTCAGGCAATCGAGAAGACCAACACCTGGCTTGTATCAGAAGTAGTGTAGCTAGCAGGAACAGGGAAATTAACATCCCCCTGTACTCAACACTAGTAAGGCCACATCTTAAGTACTAGATTCAGTTTTGGGCACCTCATTACAAGAAGGACATTGAGGTGCTGGAGTGGGTGCAAAGAAGGGCAACAAGGTTGGTGAGGGGTCTGGAGAAAAATCCTTGTGAGAAGTGATAGAGGCACCTGAGACTATTTAGTCTGAAGAAAAAGGGACTGAGAGGAGTTCTTACAGCTGTCTACAACTACCTGAAAGTAGTTGGTAGAGAGGTGGGTGTTAGGCTCTTCTCACAAATAATGAGTGATAAGACAAGAGGAAACTACATCAAGTTGCACCACAGGAAGTTTAGGTTAGACAATAGGAATTACTTCTTTATTGAAAGGGTCCTCAGGCATTGGAATAGGATGTCCAGGAAGGGGGATGAATCACCACTCCTGGATGTGTTTAAAAGTTGTGTAGATATGGAGCTTAGGGACATGGTTTAGTGGTGGGCTTGGTACAGCTAGGTTAATGGTTGGAATGGATGATCTTTAAGGTCCTTTCCAACCTAAAGTATTCTATGCCGCTCATCCTCCTCTCAGTGAAGAAGATTTTTGGTGCCTTACAACTGTTACCCCATAATTGCGCTGTGTTTATGCCATAACTTTAGGGATAAATACCTAGCCACCACAGAACAGACTTTAATAAAACCCCTTCATTGTCAGTAATGCAATGAGTATTTGAAACAGAGTTCTTAAGAAGCATTTTCCCTTTCCCATCTTCTCAAGAGGAAAGTATGTGCTGCTGCAAGACAATAAACTGCAGTCTCTAGACCCAATCACACAATATTTCCACTTTAGCTCGGGACCCAAACAGGACAAAAAAGAGTGCAAGGCAAAGAGTGAGAGTTACATGAAAAATGGTCAGGTCATTAAAAATTCATAGAGGAGGGGATCCAAGTGCAGTAATGAGGCATCACAGAAAGGCAATGGAGTACTTAGCACTAAAACCCTTTCTACATGCTATCTGGTTACCATCTTATCAACATGACACCCATTAGTGTCTGATAATAGTAACTAATCAGCTGTTCTGCCTTCCTTTATTTTCCTTCAGAAAATATCTTCTTTGGTGTGCAATCCCTCCCCACAACAATATCACGCACTAAATAATGCATACAACTGAAGCCCTATCATTCAGCCCTGATGTCATTTCCTCACAAAGCGATGCTTGGGACACTCAGAGCCTCAATGAGTACTGGTCCCACCACAGATCACAAAACAAGACCTTAGTGTCACAGACAGCAACCATCTCCTGTTACCACAGATCAGCAGAAGTTTTGGAGAGTTGAGATATTGGGATGTGCTTCTTGCTGTGGTTAAGAACCTGCATGGAAGGAAAGCATCACCACTGAGTGCTGACCAGCATCAAGCAATTCAAGTAGTGGCCATGAACAAACTACACAAAACACTTATCTGACAATAATACTGGTATTTCTATACTAAAATAAATTTCTTCACTGAAAGGGTTAATTTGACATTGAACAGGCTGCACAGGGAGTGGAGTCCCCATCTCTGGAAGGTTGAAAAGTTGCGGATGTGTGGTGCTGACACTGGTGGTCTAGTGGTGACCTGGCAGTACTGGGTGAATGGTTGGACTCAATGACCTTAAAGGTTTTTCCCAATCTAAACCCTTCTGTGATTGTGTGGCTGAGAAGAGACAACACTTTTACACGCTTGGACTGTGAGATCCATGTGGGTCTTTCAACACGTGTCAGCGACTGCTTCCAGCTATAAAAAGAATTTGCCTGTTCCGTTCATTTTGTGGCTGAAGCTTTGAATTGCTACACTGGGACGTGGGATTCTAAGCTCCCTACTCAGAATGGCCACAGACTTCCCATGTGATTAAGACAAGTAATTTCTTCTCTTTTTCATTTCCCCATCCCTAAAATGGTAGTGATAAGAGCTGTATAAATAATTGACTTCTAACTCAGAAGCAACCTGTAAAGCCAAGAAAGAAGAAACAACCTCACACTTACACTTTTCCTGAAGTTTTTAAAACATCACTTTCTTGCTGAGAAGGAAACTCAAAAGAATCAATTGGTTTAGAGCATTTTAGTTGCATTTAGTGTCTTGTCCCTTTGAAATTAAATCAAGACCAGCTTTGAAGGGAACAAACTATTTCAGAATGAAAGTTACAAGCACTTCCAACATCAAAAATGGAATTGGGTTTTTTTTTTCTACCAAAACCTTTGTAACCACACAATTTGGAGGTACACAGCTCTGATGGATTTAATTCAGCTCTTTTTGGTTTTGCAAATACAACTTTGACCAAAAAAATCCGATGCAACTCAGTTCTTCCTTTCTATTTGTTGTCCATGTAGATTGTGCGTTTGTCAGGGTGGAAAACAATTTAAGCCATTCATATTAACTCTAGGTATATAGATACCAAAGGGCTTTCTCAGCACTGCTTTTCCATCAAAGTATAAATTGAGTGTTGAAGGATTCAATCCCATACTCAAGATCCTTGTAGGGAGTGATACACTCTCTTACGAAGAATTTCACAACAGCCAAACACAGCTCATCAATTTTCAGCAAGGTCCAGACATGTGGAAATCGTCTTCAAAAACTCCAATTACCATTGAAAATGATCATCTATTTTCTTTTGTACGGTGCTAGATCCTCCCGGAGTAGAGGGTGGTAAGAATCTGAGGTCTCTTACAGGAGAAACCAGTTCAGGAACAGCAGTGCCTTCAAGGGTCACACCAGTGCTTGCTGACTAGGCAATGACCTCCATGAAAATTGCACAGAGGAAATGAGATAATATGCACAAATATATGTGCTTCTAGTTTAAGCCTGAGGATGTGGTTTCATCATCTTCTCATCCAAATGGAGAAGGGTGCATTTTGTATCATCCCAAGTATTACTAGAGACTGATTGCCAGCAATTGTGCTGGGGCATTCAAAATACTGATTGAGTCACTCTGGGACATCCTTTCCCTTGAAATCTGAGGAAGAACAGCATCTCTGGTTTCTGATGTTCCTCTGCTTCAGTTTCCCCATCTCCAAAGGAGAGGTAAAATTCATTTATATGGTAAAAATGGGTCACACACATTAAGCAGTACCAAAGAGCAAGTGTGATGCTATCTTTATATCCTGAACAGTGTTTTCAGAAGTAATGCTGTGCAGAGAGGCGATTAGGCACATTGTTTTGCTACTACTGTGGATCAGGCATTTGACAATGATGCAAATGCTCCCCACTAATGGTTGAGATTTGTGCGGTAACACACAAGCAACCATGATATCCATTGTGACTCATATCCAGACTCCCTTTACACTCAGTGAAAATCTGCTTTTAAGGCACAGTTCATTAAGATAAACAATTCACCTATTTTAGGCATCAGTGTTAGTACTAGAGGAATAGCACCCTGACGGGGCTCCTTCCTCCCACTGACTACAAAAGGACCTTCTGGGGGTTACTGATATATATGTGTCTACATTACAGACTCCATCAAGAGTTTTAATTCCTGCTCTACCTAAATCCTACCTACTGACCAAATGGCTTCTTACTAATAAGACTATGTCCTAATCCCCAAGCACAGATCATATCAAGGGGCAAAAAATACTCTTTGCAAATAGAAGTGAAGCTTGTGGTTTGAAAATCAACCTTTCCAGTCTCACAGCCCAGTCATCTACACAGTATGTGAAGCCATGAACAAAACCTGTTAGCTAAATCATGGTAGGGATGGAAAAGGCCACTATGTCTAGTCCATCACATTGTGTCATCTTTTATACTAAAGAGCCACATGGTTTCAGAGAAAGCAAGCGATGCATCTGAATTGATTGCAATAACCAGTGTGGCAATTTACCTCATGACAAAAGATGAAAGGGGGAAACTAATGTAAAATCATCCCTCCAATGAGATTTTGAGTCAAAGTTTCAGGTCAGTCTTAACATCAGCTGTATGAATCAACTTCTATAACTGCAGTTTGTTTTCTAAAGAACGTTATGTACTACTTCTATAGCTGGTGTTTGTCAATAACTATACATCTGATAAGAAAACACAATAAAACCCATCAGCACTTAAGGTCAGTTGTGTCTCTCCAGACACTGCTTGAGTTCAGCTATAGACATCAAGGCACTGAAGGATTTTGCTTCATTCAGCTTCTCAAGTTGAATATTCCCAGCTATATCAAACAAACAGCCTGTGAGTATAACCAAGCCGTGAGATTTCTTTCCCACTACCATCCAGGGCCTCACGACACTGACAGTTTTCTATATAGGAGCTGCGGGCCCAAACCTAGCACCTCTGGTCTTAGCACAGCCTCTGATCATGCTAGTTCTGCATGCACCTTTCCACAGTCACTTCTGGTATGTCATTCCCACACAGTTACAGCACAGGCTGAATTCACAGGTAGCCAAAACCATTTTCATAAAGTTAACCCTCCTGAGTGCAGACTCATCAAGACCTTCTGGAAGGTTTGTAGTTGTACAGATGTAATATTTGTAAAACAGTAATTTCCAGAGAGATTAAAATCTTTCCTGTTTCTGGTCACAATTAAGAAATTACACGTTGGAAATGTCTACATCTCATGGTCTACCTTCTTGCACACTCTATGGTGCCCATCTGTTCCCAGCTATATTAATGGAAAACAACTCTTCAGACGTAGGGGTTGTTCATACTGCCAAGGATTCACTGATAATCACTGCTAATAGATGCAACTCAGTTATTAATGCAATGCATATAGCTGTCGTTCTATCTTCTTCAGTACAGGCTCATTGTTTGGAAAAACAATATCCAGAGGCCAATTCTATGTTCAGTGGCTCTCCTTAGTGAGCAGATCACACATCTACACCACAGAGCAAAGGAGATCCCAGGATTGTACTGGAGAGCCAGGGCGATGCTAGCCCACACTACTTAAATCTTACATCCTCCTCTGCCTATCTTTAGAGAGAGCTAGCGGGCTCTCTCAAAGCTAGGGTGAGCGTATAGACAATACATTTGGGTTGGCTTTGACACCATGAACCAGCCAGTCCCTAGCATATATAATAGAGACATGGAAAGTACATGGGCTGATGAGCTGAATTGCCCCTCTTTAGCAATCCTGAGTAGCAACAAATCACAGAGCAAAGGATTACCTAACAAAATCCATATTGATTCACTTGCATCCTCTGTTCCCCATCCAAATGTCAGATCTCAGCTCAATTTATGAGCATCTGCAGAGGATGGCAGAAGTTCTTCCTCTTTTGTAGGCAGCAAGATCTATGAGCAGCTCCACCATTCCCTACATCCCACCCAGGAAATTAGACTTATTTTGCAACAGGGGCAGAGAAAACCACATGCTTAAGAGCTTTCCTAAACTGCAGTCCCTGTGCCACTGCCTGCCTGAGATGAAATAAATCAGGATTATTACGAATCATGACTGGACAGTCACTTGATTGCCCAGACATGTGACAAGGCAAAAGTAGGAGAGGGCAAATCCTGGCAGAAGAAACCTTCATGAATATGAAGTCCATACTAGAGTTCTGCTCACACAGCAGAGATCTTCATAAGCAGGCAAGTATTTCTGAAGCATAACCATTCAAAAGGAGTAGAACAGAACTTACCTTAGGGCAAGTTCCAAATCCATGTGTGAGAGAAACACACAGTTTCCCTCTTGACTCACCAATGAAGAGTGAGAACAATAGGCTGTAATGTGAAAAGAAACCCACGAAGGTAGACCTCCCAGAAGCATGTCTTGAGTTAGAAGGGACTCATAAGGATCATAGACTCCAACTCCTATTTTCATCAGACTGCTTTTGAGCAGACTACATTGTATACATCATGTACTACATGAGGGGATGAATCTACTCTTAGTAAATTGGATGGCACCAAGCTGGATCTGCTGGAGGGGAGGAAGATGCAACAGAGAGATCTGGACAGGCTGGGTCAATAGGCATTGGCCAAGGATGAGGTTTAACAAGGCCAAGGACAGAGTCCTACATTTTGGCCACAATAGCCCCCTGCAGCTACAGACTGGGAAATGAGTGGCTGGAGAGGAGCCTGGAAGAGAGGGACCTGGGAGTTGACAACCAGTATGCCCAGGTGGCACAGAAGGCCAATGACATCCTGGCTTGCATCAACAATAATATGGCCAGCAGGATTAGGGACACCATTCTCCCCCTGTACTGGGCACTGGTGAGGCCTCCCCTCCAGTACTGGGGGCAGTGCTGGGCCCCTCTCTTCAAGAAAGAGATTGGGGGGCTGGAGCGGGTCCAGAGGAGCAACAAGGCTGGGAAGGGACTGGAGGGAAAGTCTGATGAGGAGAGGCTGAGGGGACTGGGGTTGTTCAGCCAGGAGAAGAGGAGATTCAGCTCAACCTTATCACTGTAAGTATCTGAAGGAAAATGGTACACAGGATCAGGCTTTTCTGCCAGGCAAGTGGCAAGTGATAGGAAGAGAGAGTAGGGCCTGAAGGTGCACCAGGGAAGGGTTAGGTTGGATGACAGGAAACACTTCCTCCCAGAACGGGTGATCAGACACTGGAATGGACTGCCCAGGGCAGTGATGGTGTCCCCATACCTGGAGGTCTTTAAGAAAAGAGTGGATGTGGCACTTAGTGCCCTGGTCCAGCTGATGTGGCGATGTCAGGTCCTAGGCTGGGCTGGATGATCTCAGAGGTCTTTTCCAGCCTCAATAATTCTGTGATTCTCTGATTCTGTGAAAAGATCTGCAAGGGAAGGACAGCTTTCAGAAAAATCTTGATCAGGTTGCAGGTATTTCATACACCAAAGCTACAGCTTTGGACATGGGATAAAGTCTGGTATCTGGAGTATGCAGAGGAAAGCTAGGGAAGAGGTACTGCCAAAACTCAACATGGGAGAGGGATAAAAAATAGAGTGGTGATCTGCTTCTAGGGGCTGCTGAGAAATTGTGATAGCATCTATAGAAAGGAAAAGGCTGTGTGAGTAGCATTAACTTCTGTGTTTTGTTTGTGTGGTAAGGTTTTTGCTAGCAGGGCAGGCTACAGGTATGGCTTCTGTGAGAAGCTGCTAGAAACTTCACCTGTGTCTGATAGACCCTATGCCAGACAGCTCCAGTCAGGCCAAGCCAGTCAGTGACAGTTTATAGGGTTTCTGTGATAACATTTAACTTTTAAGAAGGGGGGAAATGAGGGGGGGGGGAAAGCTGAAGAGAGAAGCCAGAGTATGAGAGAAACCACTCTGAAGACTCTGAGGTCAGTGAAGAAGATAGAGATGAGTTGCTTCAGGCACCAAAGCACCCTGTAACCCATGATGAAGACCACAATGAAGTATGGTGTACCCCTGCAGCCCATAGATGTTAGCACTGGAGCAGATGGCCACCTGCAGTTCATGGAGGATGCTACACAGGATTTCCAAAGAAGTCTGTGAGCATGTGGGAAGCCTGCACCGGAGCTGGCTCCTGGCAGGATCTGTGGACCCATAGATAGAGGAGACTATGTCAGACTCGGTTTGCTGGCAGGACTTGTGACCTCATGGGTCCAAGATGGAGCAGTTTATTACTGATGTACTGCATCCCTTGGAAGGATCCGTGCTGGAGCAGTTCATGAAAAGCTGTAGTCCATGGCAAAGACTCATGATGGAGACGTTCATGGAGGACTGCGTACCATGGGAGAAAATCCATGCTGGAAGAGTGGAAGAGGCCGAGAAGTCCACCCTCTGAGGAGGAAGGAATGGCAGAAACAATGTGTGATGATCTGATCACAACTCCCATTTCGTGTCTCCTTCTGCTTCTGGTGGAGGGAGGAGGTGGAGCCTTTCATTCTATTCAGCTGAGGCATGGGAGTGATAGAGCAGATTTGCTGGGCACCTGGCATCCAGGCAGGGCCAACCCACCACACTTCCCCATCATTTGTTTCCTCTATCTGAAGTACCCTGACAGGCTGAAGATGATGCTTCAGGCAAGGGCACATCAGCACCCTCTTGCAAACACCATGCATCCAGCTGGCACACAGCCCCAGGAGCCGTACATCAGCCAAAAGCAGATGTGAAAGGGGGTAAAAGTGCAGAGCACCCCAGATTTGGCCTCTCCACAGCTGCTTCCATCCAAATCACTAGGCAATGGAGAGTTACCCACACCAGTCAAGAGACTTGACCTTTCAACAGGGAAGAAACAGTTGACAGAGGCTCGGAAGGGGCTTAATCTCATGACGTTGAGCAAAGAGCAAGAGGAAGTGTAGTTGAGACACTGGAGACCATAAAATAAAGGGAGTACATTCAATCCTGGATACAGGGAAACATTTGGAGGAGGGAAACTCAGAGCCTAAAGAACCCTGTTGAAGGACTCATCCATCAGAAACTGGACTGTCCAGCCAAGGAGGTATTAAGTCTGAGACTTTTCTTGTTTCTTTATCTTTTGATGCCAAAAATCTCAGCTATTTAGAAAAACATGTTTTTATAGAATTTTCAGACATTTTCTTTGAAAAAAACAGTTGCTGGGTTTTTAAGTTCAAAGGTTTTAAAGTATTTCCCCCAAAAGCTTTATTTTTGCATTTCATAGCCCTTTCCCTCGCAGATCCACTTGCAGACATATTTTGTAAATTAATAACTTTGCTGGGGTGTCACTGACAAATGTTAAGCCTTTCAATTTCTCCGAAGTGCCTTTGCACTCATGATTTTAATTAGCAGCGGTGCCAGGTTCAGGTGGAAAGCAGTCCCTTTTTTGTGCTTGATTAATTATGCCGTGTGTAGCACTTCTGCATGAGTCCATAAAAAATTCCAAGTTGTGGGATTAATTCATTCTCTTCAAGAAATCACACCCAGGGTTAAATCAGCTGGGACACGTGATGTCTCTTCAAAACGCAGGCTAGACACAGAGAGTTCAGAAGATGCTCACATTTCCAGTTTCACACACTTCATTGGTTTTCTCCTTCCTGACTTGATCCAGGCAAAATCACATCCCACGTATTCTCCAGCAGAGACCCTGTGGGCCACCTCGCCGCATTTGCTTGTTCATGTTTGGCACAGTCTGCGGATTTAACAGGGAACCGGAGAGGTTCCCCTCCATACCTCAATGCACAAAGGCTCTTCTATATCATCTTATCAGCAGTTTAGCACCAGATTGAAAAATCAGGACCGCAGAAGACATTTTTCTGTAGAGCTCAATAAAATGCCTTTTATATTCTGAATTGTCCCTCCTTGCCTTCATTTCCTGCCTCCTTCAGGATACAGCCTGGTTTGTTTGCTTTTCAGTGAACGGGGGAAGGGAGTGGGAATGGGAGAAAAGAATTCACTTCTATTTACTTGGTTTGATTTGATGATGTTGTCACAATTAATGTCCTTAAGAGATTTCTTCTTTCCTGAAGTAGAGGCAGCAAGGAAAACAGTTTTAGTCAGGGAAATTCAAGGCAAAAAACCCACTGAAAGTACTTTCCCTGGCTGACTGTTATAGTAAAAAAAAACAGGTAATGAAATGCAAAGTACAGAAAACATTACATTCCTTTGGTTTGCATACAGGAGCACAAAAGCAGATATGTAAATTAGCAACATGTTCTCTAACACACAGGAGAAATTGCTTGTGGAATGGTTGATGCCAGGCAGTTTGGTATGCTTGTGGCACCAGCAGTCATGGCAGTAGCCCTTAAAAAACACAGCACATGTTTGTGAGTATGGAACACCCACTTTGAGAGACCCCTTCTCTGAAGCTGCTCTATGGGGTATGTGCAGCATCCAGCACATATCTGGAGTGCAGTATCTGCTTCTTATCTGCTGTAGAGAGTTTTCTAATGTCTCTTGTGTGTAGCTCTTCCCTATGGAAAATTAGGAGAATACAGAGACCCTGAGCATCTTTGAAAGGAGGCAGGGCTGTGGGAATAAAGTTAACCCAGAAAAATGTCAATCTCTGGCAGAAATGGCATTGACTTGAGGAGAATGTAGTTTAGCAAAGTGTACAGACCAATAAAAGACCAACAAGACCAACAACAATATGCAACAAATGGAAAGCTAAAATGTCCATAGGTATCTCCCGACAGGGTATCTACAAAGTCCAGACACAAGAGCTGAAATGCTGCTAAGAAAACCTAACAGGCTGGATGCTCAAATAGGAAAGGTGGTTTTGAAGAGGTATATTCTTAAAAAAAGTACTGGTTCTGATCCTGTGAGACTGGTGTTAGCTTGTGTGGTTGACCACAGGCTAACTCCCCCTGCCCAAAGGAACCCCTTCCCAAGAAGAGAGGGTTTTTTCCCAGCTCCTTGATATGGTTTATATTTTCTTGCATTCAGAAATGGAAACATAGGAAGGTACTTTTCCTCTCCTGCCTATATTCACTTCTGATGCTCTAAGTGAGGAACAACCCAGGCTGGTGCCAGATGTCAGAAGTAATACTCTCAGATCAGTTTATACACTGAAACGACAGAATTCTCGGCTGCCACAGAGACTCCAGGCAAGTTAACTAACAGCAGCGCTCCCAGTGTGCCACAGAGACCCCTTCGGGAATGCCATTCTAGGCTTGTGTGAAATGGGAAGGTGGGGGGTATTGCCTTAAACCTGACCACTTTTTGACAAGCCAATCCTGTACTTAACAGAAGCTTGGTAAGTGAAAGCGCCATTACCTCAAGTGGTAATGGCAGCTGAAATTGATCTATTATGAGTACTACAAATTTGAACTATTATGCTAAATGCTATTAAAATGTATAGAACCTCTTTGTCTTCAATTATTAAATGGAGTAATTTATGAAACCTAATCTCAATAACCTCAACTGTCCTACTGACCATCCCTGATGAAAGGAAGAGTAAATGTAGAGAACAGCTGTATTGATCTATTCTTAAAGGGGGAAAGAAGAGGATCAGGCCTGTTAACCCTTCGCTGCAGGAGAAAGTGGTCCATTCGTGGTTTCTCTTCCCCCCAGAGGTCATGTCCTTCTTTCATTTCTGGGGTCAGGTTTCAGTCTGACAAGTGGTAATTGATTCCGCTGCTGGTTAGGTTGAGGATAAGTGAGAGATGAAGTTTCAGTGAAAACAAATAGCACTTCACAGGTCTGACCTTTCCTCTTTAAGCTTTTGTTGTGGTTTACTTGGGATGTGCAGTTTAAAGACTCTAAACCAGTGGTGTCTATCTCATGAAGTTTCAGATAGTCGCTCCTGAGCTCATGGCCTGGATTTAAATCTGGCTTTTCTCTTTGGGTCTGCTGGCAATCTAGGAAGTAGATTTCTTTTGTCCTCTTTCCCGTGGCTTTGCATAAGACACGAGAACTCGGTCCAGCAGTAGCCAAAGACATTCTGCCAATAGGCTGAGGCCCACAGCTTGGGATTTCAGCATTCAGCATTGCTGTTATGAGACAAAACACGCTTTAAAACACAGAAGCAGCCACTGTTTTTCACATCAAGCCACCCAAGGAGGTGACAATTCTCTGCCACATCGCTTCTTGCTACAGTCCTCTCTTTCTACCCACACAGCAGACAAACTGAATTTTGTACACATGGCTACTTATGCTCTATGTTTAATTGACTCTGTCATTTAAGTCAGCTCAAAGCAGGTCCCTGATGCTCAGTGTGTCTTTTTGCAATGTATACACATCTTGTCAAAGAATCCTGCTGGAAAGTGGCGCTGGATTGCAGGACAGTGATTTCAGCTACACCCAGTTAATGAGAAACCCTCTAATTCTAAAAACAAAAGGCACACTGACCTGCTTGTGAATCTTTATTCTGTACATAGCAGAAAGGAAAATAGCCTCAGGGACTCTGTTTAAATGCTTCCAGTTAGGGATAGCATTTCTCTAAAGTAAATTTATTTACAAGCGTGTTGTTATTGCCAAAGTCAGCCTTAATTTGAAGGTGTTCTCAGAAGAGTGCGCAGAGCTCTTTCCTCAGCAGGAGCAATCAAAGTGTTGCAACCCCCATGTTTTGCCAACAGTAACAAAACATTTGCAAGGAGAAAGGGTTACTGAATCCGGTTTTCTTCTTCTCTCAAGTCTCCTGCATTTCTGAAAGAGCCCCAATGCTCCTCCACTGCCTACTATTCTGTCTTCAGTCCCCAAGCAGCTGTCATTCTCAGTAGCACCAGTTCCTCGTTTGGTGGGGCTACAACCCAGTTGCTCCTCAGTGCTGCTGCCAGCCCCCAGCACGCTCACTCAGTGATACAAGGAGATAGAGCCAGTTCAAATAAATCTGTGACCATCTGCATGTCAAGTTTCCCAGCCCCTCAGCCAAAGCGACATACTCAGTCCTCCTCAACAGTCACAGCCCTGCCACGAGTGCTCCTGCTGGGTGGGATCATAGCCACATGGGAAGAGATGATGAGGAATACACCATGCAAAAGCATTTCAAGGAGCCAGCTTGTGCATGAGCCTTTCCTTTCAAACAGGAATGCAAAACAGCAAAGTCAACCTGCCAGTGCCAGGAGAAGAGGGGAGGTCAGCGGATGCGCTATAGTGCAGTGGGAGCCTATGGACTTATCTTAAAAACTAATTGGAAATGAGGTGAAAACCTTGAAAGCAGAAGTACTGAATATTTTTGCCCTTGAATAGGAGCAAAGAGGCAGTATGGACCTCAAAACAATTACTCAGTGTACTGAAGATGCTTTGGGAAACCTGTTAACCACAGAACAGAAGAGGTAGGGGCTCCTGAAGCACACTACAAGCTGCCAAACAGAAAACAAGTTTCTAAAGACCTCTGGGAGTACTGGAGAGAATCACAGAATCATGGAATCATTCAGGTTGGAAAAGAGCCTTGGGGTTGTTAAGTCCAACCAGTAACCCTGTTCTACCAAGTTCACCCCTAGACCAGATCTTTAAGCACCACATCTAAATTATGTTTAAACACGTTCAGGGATGGTGACTCAGCCCCCTCTTTGTGCAGCCTGTTCCAGTGCCTGGCTACTCTTTCAGTTAAAACAAATTGACTACAGTTTTTACTGACTGTTTACTATGATATGTGATTCCATGGGGTGTGGAGTTGTGGCAGAGCAGAGCCTTGCAGAAAGCAAGACAGTCCTTCCAGCTGTCCAGTGTGAGAGAGCAAAGAGCATGGCACACCTGCTGGGCTTGCTGGCCCTCAGCTTGTCCCAGGATGTTCATATTGCAGCATTATTTGACCCGATTGTCAAGAGTGATTGGAGAAAGAAGCAGGAAGATTGCAAGACTCTACATGTTGCCGGAACCACAATCAATTAAAGTAAAGGCAAGTCTATCTCTGTCCTTTCATCTGGACAAAGCCTCTCCATAAGCACTGGAATATTTCTGAAATTGCATGATTACGGCAATAATTTTTAATTGGAAAGGTCTGCATTGAAAATGCAGTGAAGGAAGCATAACAACACGTGAACATACAGAAAAATGCACAAGCTGAGGGGAAATGGCAAGGACTTTAAATCATGAGGTGATCCAAATTGTGTGTCCAGATGTGTTGACGATCTTTTAGGCTAACCAAGTCTCTGTCACTGTATGTATCACACCGAAGCTTTTATACTTTAAGGACAGGGAAGAGAAGAGCATGCTGAAAAGGATAATGACAACTGCTCAGGTCAAATCCATATCTGTGTGAGCACAGACAGGGCTAAAATTAACCCAAGAAATATTTAATCAGTGCCATAGCAGACATGCATGCTATGAGAGAGATATATATACCATCAGATAAATATATATCTATTTCAAAGAGTAGCACTAACTTTCCAATTCTGATGAAAGAGGACTTTAACTGTGTTGCTAAAAAAACCCACAATAAACAGATGTAATAGAAAACATTTCTGAAGAGGAAATGCCTGTTACAGAGATCCCTTGACTAATCATAAAGCCATGCAGCTTTGAAAGGAAATACTTTGATTTCATTTTTGCTCCTCTGAGATATTTGGAAATACCCAGGATTTTTACCAGTGTGCCCTGCTGTGCACGTAAGAACAGACTGTAAACTCAGGAGCTGTGCTCTGACTTGTTTCTTTCGGGCGGTTTTTATTTACTCGGATCAACCACCTGTGTTTCACAAGAGTAACTCTATTAACTTAAGACGGAGTCTAGGAAAGAATTGACTGAATAAGCTGGGTAAAACAAGTGCTGGTAGAACTGCATTAAAAATAGTGCAAGTATGTCAGTGTTTAAGTACAGCAACAAAAAGACAGTTATTTTCATGTGGTGCTCTAAAGCAGAGGAGTATTAATAGCTTTTTATATATTTATAAACTGGATTCTTTACCCCACTTGCCTTAAAAATAAAGGGAAAAAAATATTCCATATCCTCTCACGAGCCCAAATAGGAAACAAAGTGATGCCTGTGGTGATGTCCCATGAGTTAGCTTGGCTTTACATCAATATCACTGTGAGCAAATGTACTACTATGAGCAGCAAGGAAGTGCAGACAAGCAGAGAGGAATAAAGGCAGGCATTCATACATCCTCTGGTTTGTATTAATATTTGTCAGGTGTTATCCTTCACACTTAAGTGAAAGGAGTGAAAGCCATGTTGCGTGCAGTATGCTGTGTCCTAGCCGAGAAGCTTCCAGCCAGCTGGAACTGTGTCAGACTAAGAAAATGCAGCATTATTTCCTGAGTATGAAATTATCCCTACCATCAAGAAGGCTTTAAATAACCCTGTCCAGCTACCTCATCCCAACCCACTGGTTGTGTACACCACCAAAATGAATTAGCATACCGTGCTCCCTTTTGCAAGAATATCCTATCAATATGCAAATAAATAGAAGGAACAATGTCTGCCAAACGAGCTGGTCTGAACCACAGACCCAAGGAGAAATGTAAGAAAATGATGTAGGAAAATAAACTGTCAAGTGATGTCTTGTACTTGTTGGCACCAACGCACCCAGGGTGGGAATGACTTGGTTGGTGACGCCATGCCCTGACATTTGTGACAAGGTTAAGCTGTTCACCTCCAGGAATAATATCCCTGAACCAGGTCCAACTCAGCCCCAGGCTCTGCTTGGGTGATGTGAAGGGCTGGTCCATGGCTTGTGAGCACCCCCACTGTTGTTTCCAGGACTCTTCTTCCCCGAATCCCAGGAAACAGAGGAAAGTCACAACACAGAGTTATTTGGGCTACATTTCTGACACCCACCATAGGTGTCCTTGCCCTCACATCTTCATTTATAGCCAGGAGCAGGCTCTGCCCTGCCCAAGCTCTGCCTTTGTTGGGGTGAGCCAGGAACAAGCAATCTGTCATAGCTGTTCTCAATAATTTTAAGAAGCTTTTCTGTTCTCAAAGTAAAAAAAGGAAAAGCTGTAGCCTGAGGATGGTAATTTAGAATGCAGGATTTAAAGGAATGTTAATTAATATTCTAATCTCAAAAACTGAAAGATCATTCAGCATCTTCAAAATTCAAGCATGATCTACAACTAGATCTCGTAGATTCACACTTAGATTTTTCCTGTTTGCACAACCCCTCTTTTTTAACAGTCTCCCAGTTTTGATATTGGGCAAAAGTCCCAGACTGGCTGAAACCAAAAGATCTTCTCATTGTCTTTGGTAAGTCTCTCCATTTCAGGCCTCGAAAGGTGTATTTGAAATCTGGAACTCTGGAAGAGGAAATTTAGCAGGAAGGACAAGTCTGACAAGCACTTGGCTGAAAACAATCAACACACACAAGACTTCAGAGCCAAGTGCTTCACCATGTGGGCAAGGTGCATGTGACAGCAGAGTGAGGGGAAAGCCAAGTCTGGGGAGGAGAGCTAGCAGCAGATTTCAAGTACCCTCACACATCCTATTCCAAAGCTGAGAGTGGCTGAACAGAGTATCCCCTGCTTTTGCACCTTCTGGTCCCTCACATCGGTATCCAGACAGCCCAGAAGTGACAAGTACAAATACTCTTGGCAAGTGACTGGGAAGAAAGCCTGAAAAAACCTCTGTGCAACATGATCCACCTCCTTCTACGTGTGGGTGGCCTAGGAAAATTCCTTTCTGTAGCTGAAAGATGTGGAAAAAGGTATTAGAAAGAAGTGATATCCAAAACTGTGTGAGTGGAGGAAAGCAACTTGTGCTAGGTAGAGTGTGAGATGGATGACAAAACCGTACAGCTTGGGTAATGAGAGAGGCCAGGGCTCCAGTGATGAGTAATAGTAAAGTGCTGGGTGAGGAGCTGTTCTGGGCGAAGAAACTCTTCAGCTGAATGTTTTCTTAAGTTCTGATAGGTTCAGAGCAGATCCTCAAACCAAACCTTATTTGCATGTTTGAAAGGAAGTTGAATTCTTAGAAATAAATCATGGGACTACAAGATCTGTGTAAGAGTCTTAGAGGGAGACACAGCCTTCTGTGCATTTTGTGTGGCACAGAGAACACTGCATGAGTGTGAAAACTGCAATGATACTGCAGTAAGAGAAATACTGAGATGTTGGTTGTTCACAAGAGCACACAGGGTGCTGTGTTATGGCTGTCAGAAAAAAAGAGTCCACATTGCAATCAGTTTTTTCTTGGAAAGGGAAATTGCAAACACTGGAAAGCCTGAAGGATTACAAGTGAACTATCACAAGAACCTTTACAGGAGAACTGTCTTGTCCTTGCCCACTCCAGTAACAGATGGTTGGGAGAGAAAATATCATTTCAAAAAGCAAAGCTACACAGAAGAACAATTAGTATTCAGTGGTCTTAAACTGATAGACGTGGTTCCTTTGAAGAGTTGCTTAAATTTGGTGATAGACCGACTGGGTGTTTTCCTAGCTATAAATGTTCTTGATGATTTTACTTTTGTTCTACTTCTGGGTATTGCACCAGCTCCCAATGGGAAGGCACTGTCACATCTTACATCCTTCTTAGATGCTTATCCAACACTAATAGGCCAGAACAGGGAACTGTCCATGAAGGACTCAGGTCTGAAAACAGAGACTCCAGCAGTAACCTTTGCCCATTTGCTGCCAAGGTCCAAGATGATTGATGCCAAGCAGTGGGGACCTGCCATTTCTTGCTACTCCCCACTCAGTAAGAAGCACAGTTTCAGGATTTCACTACTGTTCCCAAGCATGACTGTAGAAGTTCCTGCAGATTTAATACCAAGGAATTCATCAAAGTTCTTGAGTCTTATCTCAGTAAAAGCAAACCTCAGAACAAACAAAGTCCCGTGCCACCCCAGGTGCCAGTCATCTGCAAGGCATCAGTTTCATTGATAAAGCCAATTCTGCTATTTTTCAAATCCAACATGAACCAACTGAACAAAGTTCAGGGAGCTTTCTTTCAATAATGCAAAAGCAAAGGGTGTACTGTCCTTTACTGTGTGTGAAAAGGGTGACAAGAAGTGCCACTGTAAGTTTGCTCTATGCAATTTAGCTTTTCAGATATTCTCCTGAAGACAAGCTCTAGAATTAACATGTAAAAAACACATGTTTAAACCCAACTCCTATTGTACCCATATTTTTACATAATATCCTGTTATTTTCCACCTTTTTAACTAATGTAAATTATTTCTCTCTACCAACATCGTCAGACTTGTTCCAAATTTACTGATGTGGGACTTTAGTTTCCAGACAGGTGGTTCTATCAGTATCTTAGCTGGCAATGAATTTAATACTAAAATAGTAGATCAATGTGTTCTGACACAAACTGCTATGGAAACACTTTGTGGAGGAAGAAGAAGGAATCAGCTCAAACCAATGAAGAGCATTGATCTAAATCAATAACTAGATTTCATTTTAAACACTACTTATGGCTGAAAGTAGTTCTTAAGTTGCCATGGACCATGGCACTGATGTATGCACCTATTTTCTTGAGACACAAATGTCTCTCTCACTTTATTCTCCCACACATGGCAACAGTTTTAGAGCAAAACCACTGGTGGGTGAAAACACTGGAAGACCTCTTTCTTCCTCCCTCTCCCACCATGCCTGCAGTACAGCCATTGTCAATGATTATTCTAAAGGCAGCTCTAAGTACTGCAGGCAGTAAGGTTTTTTTCCATGGAGTTTGTATTTCAGGCTACCTCACATTGCACTGAAAAACTTAACATGGATGGGGGGGTGAATTCATATAGTAATTTACTATGAAAGGTCTCTCTCTGTCTGTTTTTAGAACATTGGGCCCCAGGGATACATACGGTACAAACATTTCATTGCCTTTGCTTATTTGCTTTAAGAAAATCATGTTACACCCCAAGAAATATTATACGAAAACACTTCTGTTGATCCTTTTCTGCCTGAAGTTACTACCTGGACCAACCCAGGAAAGCTATGAAATAGTAATCATTTACTTTTCAGAACAAAATCTCATTTCAATCAACATATAACACTATCTGGCGACATAAAAACACACCTTTGTGGAACTCTACTGTAGAACTATGTCATTCTTCCCACTGACCATACAGCGTGGTTTTGTAAAAAGACAAACCATTTCAGCTGCTTTAATTTTTAGGTGCTCACACTGGCAGACCTCTCCAGAACTTCATTAAGAGTACAGATACTCGCTATTTTCTAAGTTCATATTAAGCAACTTAGTCCAAGACCATCTAATGATAGTCTGTCACCTACAAGAGACTCCAAATGCATGTGGGGAAAGAGATAGAAGCACTTAGCAGTGCTAGAAACTGCGTATTTCCAGTTACAGAGAAAGACAGACATCCCCAGTGCTGCTGCTATATTGGACTTCCTTCCAAATTCACTTTCCAGGAGAAACGAGACTAGCATAACAACTTCAAAATGTTTTGCAATCTTGGTTTTGAAAGAAAATAAAACCTGTCATAGCATGACATATGAGTTCTAATGATATTTTTGAGACACATTAAAGTAACTATTGAATTAATAAATAATGTTTTGTGGCTAAAGATTACATCTGTCTGTGCTGGTCACTGAAACCTAATGAATTTCAATGCCCAGAGAAGAGAAGGAAGAAGAAATCCAGGCCATTAGGATGCTTTTGAAAAGTTATTGGCCTTTAGAAGCTAACAACTTGGACTAAATAGCACTTTGATAAATACATAGAAGCCTCTAGTTCTTAACAGAGATTTCCTATTAGCATTACCTCAAGGAAATTCAAAGTCAAAGCCAGTTAACATTAGCATTACAGTTTTTAGGAAATACTGCTGCTCCGCTTTACTAGCATCCCACTTTTTTCATGTCATGTCCATGTAGGTGCACATCCCTGCGCCGGAGACACCAGGAGTCTCTCTGTCAAATCACGCTAACTCTCAATTGACAGGATCCTGCCTTTTCCTTACCTTACCCAAACAACATTGAGTAGTGATTAATAAACATCAGCATTACAGGATCATATCAGCAGATGATAAACATTGTAAGATCATACTCAAAAATTAAATGCAAGCAGGCCAAGTTTCCAACAACAGCCCTCTCTGGAGAAAGATCGAATCAAACCCAACTTTAGAATCTGAGCTTCATTTTTCAGAATGTATCGTTCCAGATTATTTTCCATTTCTAGTATTTCACTTTGTGCTCTGCCCTTAAGAAGCAGATGCATGTTTTCTGTGGTGTTCCAGCAGCCCTTTCCCTAGTTTGTTGGGGTGTAGAAGAAAGAGGAGCCTGTGGTAATCACATCGCCATGCAAGGGGACTTAACAGAATCCAAATTCCAAACTCTGATAACTCTGGTTTCAGGCAACTCTAGGACAAGTCCAATATTTCAGAGATAGGCCAGAAAGTTCAGCGTACTGCTATGTCTGCTTTTCTGCTATGTAAATCCCTTTGCAGGAGGTGAAAAGACCTGTTGACTAAAACAAAGCTTTCATGATTTGCACCTCCTGAAGCTCTGGCTCACTAACTTGTTGGTTCTTTTTCCTTCATTCATATCAGGATATTGTGAGACCTGATTTTCTCTTATCTCCTTTTTATTGGTCACAGCAAAATACCACTGTCACATTCTGCTTGTCTTTCATACTTTCTCATTTACAGACAGTTGGAAGAATAAGAAAATTAAAAAGTGATTGCCTCCTGTCTAGCCTCACAACTACAGCTGTGGAAAAGAAGGGAGCTGAATGTAGTGGAAGAGATCTGTATTTAACCTGGAATTCCACACCAGGTTAATCCTCTCCCTACAGCCTGGCCTTTCCCCTAAAACAATTTGCAGTAGAGTACAAGTGAATCACTTCTGTCATTCTGTGACAAAGTCCTGCTGCCTGAAACAGCCCTTGAGCTGAGCAGTCTACACAACCAAGCTAAGAGAGCCAAGCTTCAGCCATACCCTTGTTCTCATGAAATCTGCCAGAATTGTGGGTACCATCCATTTGACATCACAGCAGTAGCTCCAAAAGCTCCATCCTACCTTTAGCCTAAGTACCAGAAAGCACAGAGCCTATGGACTACAGGGGAATTGTTGCTCAGTGCTCATTTCCGAAAGTAGAAATTGCAGTAAACATCCCCGAGGCAAGGCATGCGGGACAAGAGGAAGTGTGGGTATCATCCCATCCCATCCCCTCTTGCAGGCCTGAGGCTGATGCCAATAAAGCAGATACCAGATACCAGGCACAGGTGTTGTGGGTGCTCATGGAAAGTAGTCAAGCTGAACAGCTTGTGGCAAGCATGGATAGGAGGTGTTTATAGTATTCACATCAAGGAACACAGAGGTTTATTTAATGTGAAATGGAGGAAGTTTCTCACTTCGTAGCAATTCACACATTACCTCCACTCTCCTGAGTGATCACAAGTTTGCCATCATTGATGCCTTTCCACACTGTGCTATTTAACT
This sequence comes from Upupa epops, assembly GCA_013397515.1. Lineage (NCBI taxonomy): Eukaryota > Metazoa > Chordata > Aves > Bucerotiformes > Upupidae > Upupa > Upupa epops. The sequence goes on along the minus strand of VZRI01006484.1, from coordinate 181,677 downwards.
CAGCTTCTTTCTTTCTAGATATGTTATGAAAGCTCATCTGCTGACAGCCATCAAAGGCTTCTAAAGCACAGCCACAGCCACTCTGAAACTCCTTAGAATCACATGTTCCTCCACTCATGTGGTGTGCAAATGTTGCAACGTAAAGGATGAAATGCAGCACTTAGCCTTTGGCTGCGAAGAGATGTTTGGAGCATCTTTGGCTTTGTTCCCCCCCCCCAGACCACACAACATTTGGCAAAGCTCTTTCATCTGGTGGCACTTTAGAATATACTGATTCTCTTCCCTGACATACAGAATGCACAAGGACAATGAAGGCATAGACAACATGTATCTAGGCCATGTCCACTTCTTCTGTCTTCAGGAAAGGAGGCAGCACCCTGCAAAAGGAGCTGACTCAAGGCCCAGAGATGGCTGTGTCCTAATTTTGCTGGGATTAAATCATGAGCCTGCCATCATCTGCAGGACATTAGTAATTTTGGATCAGCCGGTGCAGCTGACTCAAGTTGACTACAGCTGTATACCAGACCATAAAGATCACGCTCAATATAAAGTAGGAAATTAGTCAAACAGAAGGTGATCTTCTGCTTAGGTGCCTCCTGTTCCTGACAACTGCTTTACAGTTTATTGTGGCCGCAGTACACTCGGGGTATTGCTCCGTGTACCTTCTATTTGTATTAGTTAAGCTGGTTAGTTAAATCTGTTCTCATGTCGATCTGTAGGCCTCCTCTCCTTTTCCTGATTCGTCTTCTCGGCTGGGAAGGAGTTATTTGGTGATAGACTAACAGCTATAGCTTAGCCCAGGATATAGGCTAAAGGTAGAGATACTGCCATGTCCCTAAGCAACAGAAGGGGCAGCATGTGACATTACCAGTTCTCTCTCCTTTCGGAAAGCCAAGCAGACAGAAGGACATCATCTTGTCAAACTGCCTTGTAGCATGGATAAATGCTCTGAAATGCTGATTGTGGCTCAAGCTCCTACCAGGTACCTGCAAGCTGGATACCTGAAAAAGTAGCTGAAGATTATCTTTGCCAGCCCCTTCCCTTCTGGGTACTTGCTGACAGAGCCATGTAATGAGGAAAGCCAGTACCAGAGAGGACCAAGGAAAATAGAACGTAGCCCTGGAGAGTGCAGAGAAGTTGCTCACCTGGAGGTGGAAACACATATTCCAAGTCTCTTGTCATTACTCTCTTGTTTTTCAACATGGGGCCCTTTCACATCTCCATTTCTCCTTATGAAGAAAGGAAATGGTCTTCTACAAATTATGTTTTCCAGAGTCATCTTTACTTGCTTATGCCCTCTGGATAGTAGTATTCATTCTTAGCTGGCCGAAGGTGTGCCTAAAATCTCAGTCCCACATTGCCCAGTCTAACAAAACACAAGGAAACGAACTCCATGCAAATGGGCTATTCTCGTTCTGTTGTGATGTGGGTTGCTGCCACATCCCAAAGCACACCTTCCCACTAGCAGCAGTGGAAACATGTCTTTTCAGCAGTTACTTGTGGCTCTGGTGATATTTGTTTTGCTCCTAAATAGTATAAATATGTAAGAAAGCAGGATAGGTTGATTGACAAACAAGTATCTGTTTTTATCTCTGCATGTCTCCAAGAACTTTTTACATGATTTAGCTTTATTTACAAAAGCAAAGCAGCTGCTATCATTAAAGATTAATTAAAGAACCTAATGAAAAGGCAAGAAGAGACTGTCTCCTGTGATAGAGAAAACAGAACATCTTGCTTGTTCTCAGAATGCTTCCCCCCAGACCTCCTGACGCTGCCCTGGCAGGTAGGTAGGCAAACCCCTGCCATTTGAAGTCCTAACACAGGAATTCCATGTGCACATGTTACTCGTGGCTTCCCTGCAGGGATTACTCTTCCTGTAGGATCTGCCAGAGAAACTCATTGTTCTTGCAGTACCTCTGTCATGTCCTCTCCTGGGGTACGTGAATGAAGGGAAAGAAACAGAAAATGGCAGTGAAATCAGTATATTTAAACCCTCTAACACTACCTCTGTATTTTATACCCTAATGTTCCTTTGCCTTTTCACACATTTTCATCTGCTGCTGTCAGCTGTTTTGCAGTTGCAAAGAGGTTTCATTTACAACCTTTCCCTCTGATCCTTTTCTCATTCTCAAATGAGAGAAGGATTTGACTTGTGAGTTCAGGGTCCTTCAGTGACATTCCCATACTCTCAGGGAAGTGTTAGGAAATTCTTGCCAATACACCTTGCAGAGGAAGGTAGAAGTGGGTACTACAGCTACAGCACTCCTGTGTCTTGGCACCAAAGCATTCTTGATGCTCCTTCTCCATAACCACAAGGAGAGTACAATGAAAGGCAGCAATGATCCAGGCCACTTTCATTAGAGCATAGGCATGAGGGAAAATGAAGAAACTCTAAAAACAATTAGGCAAGGGAAACTTTTCCAATCCTCTATTTGCTTTTTATTCTTTGGAGTAAGCCTCAGTCAGTGACACTTTTGGATGAGGCACCCAGTGCTCTGCAAATGCATGGGTAGAGGTGTCGCTTGCATCCGAAGCGAGGGAGAGAGATATTAAGGTGCAGAAAGCCTGGCAGAGCTGCTGAAGGAGCCCAACCAGAGATACCTGAGCAGGCATGCTGAGCAGGTTGCTGTAGCAGCTAGGTAACCCTTCCCAGTCATGCACTCTAGTTACCTTGGTGGGGAAGGTCATACATCTGAGAGTTCCCTGCTTGCACCTGCTGAGATTTTGAGTAATGATATGCTAATACACAATAAAATGTGTATCCTGGGATGCCTTGCATGAAAAAAACTGCCTGGAGACAGAGGGAGGGAGCACAGCAGCATGAATTTCCAAGCAACAAAAACTGTCTTTAGATTCTGAAGAAGTGAGATTCACCTACCTTTCTTCTCATACAGTGGACACATGCTGAATAATCACAATAGCTCCAAATTATCCTTTAAAAGTCATGATAACTCAGATCAAGAAAGATTGAGCTGTTATAAATGAAGCACAAGTACAAGTGGAGGCAGATACATGCTCTGTAAAAATATTCACATCTTAAACTGGCAACCATTAAGGATGCTGGTTAGGCAGATCCTATCTCCTGATAGGATTACACTTGTTTTTTGAAAAGCCTTCTAAACCACGGCAGGCAGGCACTCTTTTATTAAAACTGCATGTGTGCATAGAAAACTTTTGCTTTTTGTTACCAAGTGACTGTTTATTTCATCAAGGCTTTATTTATAAAGGTCTGCGCTCGGCCTTACAAAACAGCTATTCACACGCCAGTGACTCAGATTTTGGGGACTTTCCTGCTTGTCTGGGAATAATGTTTACAATACAAATGTCTAGCTAACAAAATGCCATTTCTGCAGGTCACTGACCCTTGTGTTCTGTAAGAAGCAGGGAAATAGCACCAGTTCTTTGTTCTTGGAAACACAGAATTACGATTGCGGTGCTTCATTAACAGGTGACACTGACAGATCCTGTTTTGATCAAGCACTGCTTCTTCAGCGCACACTTCTGCTATCAGAAGAGTTAACACAGCATTGTCTAAGTTAACAAACTGCTTTCCCTGAAGCAGTAAGAGCCTTATTAGATTGGAATATAACTTGTGTGCTTTTTACCTCTGTTTTCACACTGCCAAATCTATCGGAGTGTGTAATGAAGGCACTTAAGCATTACACTGGTATCATATCGTGATGTAAACAATGATGCCACACGAGCACTAGAATCAGTTACAGAATGGGAGCAACAATCTGAATTAAGAGATCCAGCTGGAGCCCAAATGCATAGATGCACAACCAAGAATTCTAGCTGCTCCTACCTCAGATAAGGAAGAGCCCCTTTTTGACTCACATAGAAAATGCTTCCTCCTGTGGGTAAGAAGGATCATATCAGGGGTCTGGAATTGCGTTGGTACCTCTACATCCCCCTTGTCACTTTGAACACAGCAAATTCCTACTGTCACCACCGCTTAGTGACAGTGAAACCTAGAGCTTCACGCCACACTGCACCAAGAGGTTTTTGCTGACTCTTAAGTCTCCCCATCTGCTACTTTAATTTGCGCTCCCCTCCTTTCTCCTCACTTCTTGTATCAGAAGAGACAGCAACCTTGTTAATTCTCTTTCCAAGATTTCATTGGCTTTTCCAGTCATTTATGCCAATTTTCCTCTTCTCTTAAATATCTTGGTATTTCCCTCTCTTAAAACCTTATCCCCTCTGACCTCTTATGCTTTCTGTTGAAGAAAGGAAGAGCCTAAATAAAGGTAACAATCTTGCTGGAACCAGCATCACATTTTTTTGGAAAGCAAAAATTTTCAAACCATTTTCCTGACTAGAAGCTTCTCTCAACATTTCAATCCTCAGGAGAACCAAAGGCAGAAAAGAATGTGTCCTGGTGTAAATACAGAACAAAACCCTCACCCAATACAGCAGCATTAAAGCGTATACGCATGCCTGCACTAATTCACTCTGAGAAGAGGGCTGGCCACCAAGCATTCTGTGAGCAGAGCTGGGTCTTTAGTGTGCTTGGAGTTAGAGGATGTAAAGGAGATAGGATTCATCACATTGCCATGCACTTAAAAGGAATAGCATGGAGGACACATGGTACTGCCCCTGACCTGGGCTCCTCACAGGTTCTGTTTCCCCACCATGCAGATATCTCAAAAGTAGTCAAGTAAGCATTAGTTCCTACATATTCCACAGCAGAAAATTGTCTTGTTTACATTTTTCTAATGAGCTAAAGTAGAAGGTCAAGGAGACAACTCTCCCCAACTCCAGAAACTTCTCCACTGCCAGACTGGTAGTCATTGGCCAAAATGCTAACAAGAGAGTGCACTGATAAACAGACACAGGGAAAAGAGGTAGCATCCTCCTGAAGTGTGGTTTCTGTTGCAACCAGACCTACAACACTGTGAGACATTATACTCCACTAGTTGAAGAAAAGTAACGACCAAGACATGACATCCCTAAATGCCAAGTCTGGCTCTGCTGCTGGATTTGTAGCCAGTCTTTAGCAGCCCATGCTCTATTGTAAGGATACACTAAAGACAGAATATCCTTTGTAAATCACACCAATTAGTTAAAAGGAGTCAGAGAACTTCTTTTGCTTCTAACACCTGATCCTGAGTCCTCCTGTCAGCACTATAATGGTCTCTGGTTTGATATTCTGTTTTTGTAAGTATCCTGTATCTCTACAACATAGGCATAGAAGAAGAGAAACCTACTGGCTGATCAAGTCAGTGCAATGCATAAAATGAACCACTTGAAAACATGTGCCAAACACTTCCATCTGAAAACTGGAAAAGACAAAGCACTTCTTCAGAGTTCAGTTTCAATACTCACATATACTCCGTTTAAAGAAGGTTAAAAAACACCAGCATGGGCTAAATTGCCTTTTTTTATACTACACAGTGTTTTGAAAGTATGGAGCTCAATCTCCCTCCTATCAGAGTTGCTTCAGTTCCTTCAGAATAAAAACCTACTTACAGGCAAGGGTTTAAAAGGGAGGGAGTCACTCAAACGTGTAAGTTATCGGTGTGAATACTGTGTTAGACTGTAGTTTAATGGGTGGTTTGGCTTTAGAGTTATTTTAGTATATGGCAGAGGAAAATGGCCATTAACCAACTATTAAGTTGCTGGTAAGTCACCTGTAACTTATTGTGCTGTTTTGAGGTGGAACCCTCCAGAACAGACTGTTAGATTCCCATTCGCCAAAGAAAGAAAGGGAATAAATACCGATTGGAAAAACCTACCACACTTATATAATGAAAATAACCACTACATGACAGGTTCAAAAGGGGCACATCTTTGCAAGATGTCTGCAGAGGTCTTTTGGCTATGTGTAGCGTGGTGTGCTCTCTTTGCTGGGACTGTTTGCAAGTGCTTAAATGACAAGACATAAATTGTAAGACAAACGCTGTTGATGGAGCCGCTAGATACAAACACTGCTTTGGCATCCTCTCAGAGCAGGAATAAACAGCAATAAAACCCACTGGAGTATTATGGGAGCAGCAATCTCATGGGAAAAGTTAAAAAGAATCCATTTTTTTCGGAGGCTGTTCTTCTACTAGTAGCTAAACAATGTGCACTTAAATCTGCCAGGTTTTTTCTGTGTTTCCATCAGCTTGTCTCCCATTGTTCATTATCCAATATCATTCAGCCTTATAACATCTGAACAAAACCAGGGCAGCAGGCATGACAGTTTGTTACCGCTGGTGATTAACTGCCTGGTCCCCATCACCCCCCAGAGAAAAGAGAGATTGGGCTCAGGAGAGTCTTTCTAATTAATTTAAACCCTATAGGCTTAAGATATGCTTCTGCGGCTGCCATAATTTGGGAGTCCAGTGCTGTGAGCTGAAGTCAGATAGTCGGGACTCCTGAGCTGATATGGACATAATATGCAGCATTCACTGAAAACTTCTTTTGAGCCTTCTCATATTTTCTTAGAGAATTTCTCTGGGGGCTTTCTGACACCATCATTGTGCCTCTTCAGGCCTCCAGCCCTCTGATGATATTTACCACGGGAAACAGACAGGTACTTCAGCACTACAAGCCAGCCTCCAAAATAAGGCTAGGATAGCCATGACTAGTGACAGCCTTCTGCACTACATGACAAAAACTCCCCTTTCTTCCACATACTCATTAATGTTCATTAGGTACAGCAACATTTCCACATCTACACCGAGCACAGACTCTGTCCCATGGCATTGGAGAGGCAAATGATATTAAGCACTCCTCTTTGAGGCTGAAACCAAAGGAAGCCATTTCTTCCAGATGAACAGTGGAACTTTTCAGATAAAGGGCATCTTCACACCTGCAACTTCTGCCCATCCCTGTGCCACGTGGAGGATCCCAAGGGAAGAGGGGAAATCAGTAAGTGTGAGTTAAGCATGCAACACCATTCCACCAGCTGAGCAAAGAAGGGTAACATTCATTAGCTTTCCTAATTATGGAAGTTTTGCAGCTCAGTGCTTAATATTGAACAAATAGCCTGTTTGGGTCTGCACAATTACTGTCTGGATTGATAAATGCTTCTTTAAGTGGCAAAGCTTGCGTGAGATGAACTTTTAAATCACAGCATTTCCACACAATACAGTGTGAAATTTCTTTCCTTTCTTTTTCTTTTGTTAAATGGGTCACAAAGAACCGGATTTAAAATATATTGCTATCTTATTTTTAAGTGGAGTCAGAATGGCTGTGCCATAGCCTCATATTGCCAGCGTTTGGTGCCAACACTTTGATCCATACACATGAACTGGATATAGACATAAGAGCTTACTAAACAAACTGGACAGAGTCCCAGTGGGAACACTCAAAAATGTATTAATCAAAGTCAAGCGGCAGAGCAAATTGAACCAGTTCATTAATTATGAAAATTCTCTCACAAAGTGACATGTTGTTAACTGTGTGGATACTTAACACATTTGAATCTGCAGACTTCTCTGCATACATGCAAAATGTAGTTCTAAATGGAAGTTTTCTTCTTTCCTTCAGCTTCTTTGAAGTAAAAATAGTAATAATTTATTAAAGCAGTCTAATCACATGCACAGAGCTGTGCTGAGCTCACTTACTGCAGAAAAGAGCCTTTGCATGGGTGGGTGCATCAGGGAATCAGGAGCTGTTATGGACAGTAATTTTGGGAAACAAACCCTTGAAGGGAGGAGCAGACATCCCGACTGCTCTACTGTAGAAAACGGGAAGCCTCTATGAGCAAGCACCAGTGATTGCACAGATCTCCCAGCAGCACCATCTATCCAAGCTGCTGAGTCCTTCCTGCCTGCACTCACAGGCAAGAAAATGTGAGATCGGGAAAAGCAGGTAGTGGACAGCAAATGGGCAGCCAAGCATTAGGACAGTCAGAGAGAGCTAAATGTAAAACGTTGACACCTCCCTGGGGCAGCCCCTTGAATCCACCACCCTCCTGTCGTGTTGGAAAGGAACAGGCAGAGCCACAGGGGGAGCACCAGGAGGAATAAGCAGGCACATACGTGGGGATCTCAGGCAGAGCAGAGACTAGAAACTTGCTGGTTATGCAGAAGCAATGAGCCAGCTTGAGCTCCAGGTTGTTCCCTCCATCTACATTGCAGCTCCCCAGGATCCAGCAGCCAGTGTGACCCTGCCCTGCCAGTTTTGCCTGCTTTGAATCAGAACTGTCCTTAAACAGAGGGAATTACACAGCTTTGGTAATTCAGAGTACGCTGCTCTGCATGTCAGTCACTTCACATGTAAAAAGAATGGGCAACATCATCTCTGCAGAACATTACACACCTTACTGATGACTGATGCATGTAAGAACTACCGACAACACAACATGAACTCCACCTTTTCGGTTTCTTTATTGGCTTGGGCAAAAATGAAATCAGAAAGAAAATGTTCCCTTACTTCACTCACTACCACCCAACCATCAGAGACAAATGTTTTCTCCTGTTTGTGCTTGATGCCTTCTGTTACCTTTAGCAGACCTCAAATAAAGAGCAGGAGCCCACAGATGCCTACAGATTACAGACTAAAACCAAATGCCATTCAATTTTCTTTCTCTTCCTCCCACAAATGGAAGAGAAGCAGTTGCCCTCAGATGAAATCCTGGAGCAAAGTATTTGTATTTTAGGGAACCTTTTCCTGAACATGGTCTGAGACTCAATTACAAGAGGGAGAGAGTGAGAGTCCCAGCAGGGATGCAAAGCACACCTACTTACAGTCCTCATAGGGAAGGAGAGAGATGCGAGTGTGCATTATCAAATCCTGTGAAGGAAATCCTGCTCATGTTTGAAGGCTGGGATTACCAGCACTATAATACTTGCTGCTTCTTGGATTCTGGGTCTTCAGTGCTTCTGAAAGTCATGGACTTGAAAAAAATTCAGAAAGATATCGTTTCAGATTTTTCTTTTCTTTCAAACTGATTCAAGGAAATACCTTTCCAGTGCAGGAAAGAAGAGACAAATGGTATTTCTAAGGCAAAGATTAGTCATAAAATATTTTGATAGCCCGATTCAGCAAGCTCTTTCTGATGAGAGCTGGGTTTTCATCAGACAGGCACAATTTAATTCCAAAAAGTGTGTTTCATGTAAAGGGTGTTTTCTGCTTCTTCTCAAGTTTACTCCCGAGTCCTTCTCCTTTCCTTTTTCATCCAAGTTCCCTACCACAATTTTCCCTGGGCAAAGATGCTTATTCTTCTCCTTGTCTCCTTTCCCTGAGACCTGAGTGTTTCTTGGTTTAGGAGATATCTCCACTCAAAAAGTGCAAAACATTTTGTTTCAGTATTCTCAAGAGAACAATGAAAGAAAAGCACAACTGCCATGCTTTGGCATTTTTTATAGGAAGACTCAGCCTCACTTCAATTGATTTCATCCCTTCAGAAGTTAGACGTTTAGTGAGCCAGACATTTGGGCTTCCTCTATAGTCAACAAAGACAGGCATGTGCCCGTGTGAATTCATCCTCTCGATCTTAGTCACCTCTCCTAGGATGGGATGAATCACATTTGCTAGAGCCGGAGAGGATGAACTGCTGGCTTAGATTAAATCCTGAACATTCAGACAGCCAAAGGATTTACACTCAGAGTGAATGTACACACTATGAAAACTTGGACTGGTTTTGACACAAAGCATTCAATACAGTAAAGCAAAGCAGGTGGGCATTTCAACTGGTAACTCTTTGTTTCTACAACAAATCCCTGATTACTTAGGCACTTACTCCACACTTCCTAATTTTTGGAAATCATTCTGTAATTTCTCCTGAAACTGTACTGTCAAAGCCTCCCATTCAAAAGAAAGCTTAAAGTTAAGGATTCAACATTCTGTGTGAAGTTAACTTTTGCACAGTTCTGCTGATTAATTATTATTCGCTGAAGCAGTCCACTGATTTCAAGGCTTGTCGCTTGTATACAAGCAGATGGTATGGAAAACATTGCATGAAAAGGGAATGTCTCAGCCGTTAAAAAAAGAAGGCAGAGAAAGTTTGTCATCTATGCGTCCCATGATGTGAGGGTTGCCAGCTGAGAGACTCAACTTTACTTAAACTTCGATTAAGATCTCAAGCTTTGACTGAGATTTAAGGAGCATATTTGTTCACAAAGTAGCTGAAAATTATCTCCACAGGTACCTGGTACTGGTAGAGAGCAGTGATCACCCTTTCATAAGAACTAGTCAAACGAAAGATCATAGAATCACAGAATCATTAGGGATCAGAAGGGACCTCTGAAAGATCATTTAGTCCAATCCCCCTGCCACAGCAGGATCACCTAGACCAAGACACACAGGAACATTTCCAGGCAGGTCTTGAACATCTCCAGAGAAGAAGACTCTACAACCTCCCTGGGCACCCTGTTCCAATGCTCCATTACCCTCACTGCGAGGAAGTTCCTTCTGATATTTATATGGAACCTCCTCTGTTCCAGCTTGCACCCATTGCCCCTTGTCCTATCACTAGGTGACCCTGAGAAGAGCTTAGCTCCATTCTCCTGACACCCACCCCTCACATATTTGTAGATATTAATGAGGTCACCCCTCAGCCTCCTCTTCTCCAAGCTAAAAAGACCCAGCTCCCTCAGCCTTTCCTCATAAGAGAGGTGTTCTACTTCCTTCAGATGACAGCTAACCCAACTTCCTTATGTAGTCATAACCCCTCAGCCCCAAATCCTCCAGATCCCCAAACAGCCATGATATTCTTGCAAAACTCCTTTTCCAAAACCTGAGCAATCAGCAAATTAAAACAGAATCATAGCATTATTGAGGCTGCAAAAGAACTCTGAGATCATCCAACCCAGCCTATGACCTGAATTCACCACATCGGCTAGAGCAGAGCACTAAGGGCCACGTCCAGTCTGCTCTTAAATACCTCCAGGGATGAGGACTCCACCACCTCTCTGGGCAGTTCTTTCCAGTGTCTGATCACCTTTTCCGTGAGGAAGGGCTTCCTAACATGCAGCCTAACCTTCCCCTGGAGCAGCTTCAGGCCCTGCCCTCTTGTCCTATCACTAGTTTGGTAGATGTAGTTTGTATATATTTTATTATAGCTGCTTTTCTCCAGCGTTACTGGGAAGCAATCACATACTGGAATTATTAAGCATGTTTTACTTGGGAAGCCACTAAGAGAAAAGGTCTCAAGAGAAATAACTGAGTCTCCAGCCTGGGGGGAAGGTGAGAGGTCCCTCTTTGCATTGTTGAGCTGGAGTGAGGTCATGCCCGTTCTTTCTCATGGGCCACCCTGAAGTTCCAAACAGCAAGAGCTGTTTGCCTAAATCTTTGCTTCTGCAAGAAAACACATTTTCCAAAACATCTGAAGTGTTAAGAACGAGATCCTTGGTCTCAGCACTGCAGAATCTGCTTTGGTCAGTGAGGTCCGTTAATACCAAAGGATGCAGTTTTATCATTACATGAGGAGAGTGGTGACTTGGATGCTGATAAAATTTACGAACGTGGAATAACCCTTTATGTTGTTAGGGACACGAATGGTCTCTTCCTGCACCTACAAAACCCTACGGTTCAATGACTACTATCATAGATTCCTAGCAACATCTAGTGACCAGATCAGGCCAATGCAGGAACATGGCAGGAACGAGCCCCTAAGACAAACACTTCAGTCTGAGAGTAAGTTAAAAATGCTTATTTCATACTCTCGCTTCATCAGGGGGTTGCTCTAGCTGAAAATCAGTTCTTTATTAAATGCACTCGATTTAAACTGTCTTTTCCTAAAAGTTTGCCAAATCCCACACAGCCAAATGGGTCCAAAATAAAGTGTTGAGGCATTGGTAAAAAAATCTAATCGAAAAAAGAACCAAATGAAATAATATTTTAGTAATATTTTATAAAATAATATGAATAATTTTTTAAATCTGTGTATCATAGCCCACTTTGCAGAGCGGTTCTGGTGTGAAACCAGGGAGATCTTGGTGATATGGATGGAAGACAGAACCACGTTGTGTCCTTATTTAGGGGGGTCAGAGTTTAATACATAACCTATTAAAATGCAGGCAATAGGATGTCATAGGCAATATGTTCAACAGATGGCTGCTGTCCTGACTGTGTGAATGGATGCTGGATTTAAATGGGAGCAGCAGAACTCTTTAAATATTGCTTTTATTTAATGGGAAAAAAGTAAATTAAGGCAGAAAACTTTCTTCTGCTTTTTTCTTAACCAGTTCCACTAGCCAGCTGTTTCCCATGCTAACTCTACCAAAGATTCATCGGGGGGAAATGTGCAAATCCTTGGGTAAACAGATTACTGGAGAAAAGAGCCCAGTGACTAATTGGTGACAGTTTATGTCAGCAATTTCAGGTATAAATCTCTAGGCCACTTACAAATCTAAGAGCTTGACAACTTCCAAAAATGAATCCAAATTAACATAGGAAGAAAATTTTCAAGCAAAATAACCCTTCTTTGATAACATCTGGAGCGTACAGCCCTCAGCTCAGAATAACAACATCTCATTCTGAACAAATTAGAAGTTTTTATACGGCATCAGCCTTTCGAAGATGGCTGTCCTAGAAGGAACTCAAACCCAAGCAGTAAGCCCTTCAGAGCAAACTAATCCCAAATCACAGGAGGAAGCCACAAGGAGTCAGACTGGAAATATCTCCTCCTGGCATATGCCTAATTCTGTCCTCCAGGCTTCACTGCCCCTTTCCATACCTGGACGATGGAGGTCTGACCACACATACAGTTCAGTCCCTGTGATACGTAAGAGACTCATGATGCTGCTTTGCCTCACACAGCCAAAGCTTCTTTTGGGTTGTGCAACTCTCCAAACTCATTCCCAAGCCTTCACCTCAGGTGTTACACTCCTGGGGACAACTGCTTATTGCATGTGTTTAGAAGCCACGAACAGATGAGTATAGCTCGTCTCTGGCCTTCCCAGACCATTGTTTTCCTGCCAAATGGATCCTAAACTGCAGGACTGGAAGAATGTATGGGGTTGAGAGCAGGGGGGCTGGGGGTTATGTTTATGAAAATATTGTAAGTGGGACTTCCAGTCAAACTTGTTGAACAAAGAAGCCTCCTACCATGATAATATTTTACTGGCCTTCAGTGAGTTTCCTCTTCCCTTCATGACAATTCATTTCTCAGTCTTGTTCTGAAAAGACACCAACAGACAACCTGATTTCCTCATGGTATAAACATGGCAAAGCTCCTGGTAGAAGTCTACGTTGGAGAAGTCTCATGATTATTTAGAAGAGGAATGATGTGAATGATTCTTGTATCATCAGCCAGAAGAAGCAGAGCCTACTTTTAGCCCATCACTGATGCAGGATTTACCTATCTAGGTGGCAAATACACCTACAGGCTGCACAGGGGTTGTACTAACAGGCATAAAAGCTCAGATAACTCTAACATCATCCAGAAAAATGTCTAATGACCCAATAAACACAGGTCTGTGCCCACCAAAACTAAGCACCCAACCAGGAGAGGGGAATTAGACAAGGCAGCAAGAGGTAGGCCATCTTTCCAGACTCTTTCACACTCTCAACTGAAAGCCAAGGCAAGGGAAGTCTTGTTTTAAAGGATGTTTTCTTACACCCCACCCTTCTTCAGGAAAAGATTGAAAATAGGGTATCCTAATGGTCTAGCTCCTGGCAAATGGTGTCCAAAATACTTTGATTGTGGTATTTTTTATTGTTCTTCAGAAAGGCAAAAAATGTGACTTGATAATAACAAGCCTGACATCACAAGGTTGATACCCCAGTGGGCACAAGAGGCATTTTCTGTCTAGCTTTATTCCCCTCTGTGACTCACCTGCAGACCAGCCCCAAGCTTTCAGAACCACCCCAAACAGTCTGCTCAGCCACAGACAAATTCTCCTCAAGAGCTAAGCAACTCGAACATTTCTACCCAAAGTAGCTGCTGCTATGTGAACTTTGTACCTAGAAATAACCTTATTCACTGGTTAGCTGTAAAAAATGATAGCTTGGCAGAAAACCAAAATCCCACAAAGTGGTCTGAGGTTGGTTTTCCAGTGTCGGGCAAACAAGTTGAAGTAGGAGACGTCTTAAGCCAGAACACTGGGTATTCTTGAACTCAGGCATTATCTTGGCAAAAGAAAGAGGGGAAGTATTTAGTGGCTGTTCCAAAGACTCACACACATTACCCTCCACCCACTGTGGGTGAAGCATCAGGTTTCCTAGATGATTTGTGCTCTATGTGTTTCAAAGGGTGAATGTGTAATCTGTTTGTCAGCTATTTCATGGGCAACTTTTCCTTCCCAGACACATGGGGAACTCACTGAATAATTACTGATCTTTTTAATTTGGGGTGAATGAAATAGAAGGTTCCCATGAAAATTCATTTGACTCTTCAGTTCATTTGACTATTCAAATAAATTCATTTCCTATGTGTCTTGGTTTGAAAATCAGCAATTTTTCAGCTATTAGTTGTGGTGCTTTTATGCTGAAAAAGCACTTTATTTTGAAGCTGGAGGTAGCTTTCCTAGCAGACCTCCTGCATCAGTGTCTGGAATCTACAGGTGATTGGTGGTCAGAGTCTATAAAAGGGAAGGCACTTCCTGCTTCTTTGTCTTTCTTCGTCTTTTTTCATTCTCTTCCTCATCATCTTTGCCTTTCTTCTGCTTCTACTGCAATATGTCCTGAGAGACAGAGAACTCTAAGACAGAGCTACCCCCACTCTCCAAAGAGAGTCATGGTGGGGGGACAAACAATAACTATATCTTTTTGAACCTGTGCTGTCATAAATTATTCTATTAGCAAAAATGTTCCAAGGCAGCAACTCTACAGAGTTTTTACAGATAGGTAAAAAGCAAGTTTGCATCCAAAGTCAAAAGTGCCTGTAGCAGGAACCCATCTCTAAGAGGCAGTCTGGGACAGCAGGAGTCCAGCTACATGCTGTCCCTGGTCAAATAGCATACAGCTTTGTGTTTGGAGTCTGCTCACCTGGAGAAGATAGGAAGGACAACTCATATTTCTGCCCACAATCGCAGTCACCTTCAGCACACCCATCTCCTATGTCACAGCAAGAGACAACCTTCACCTGCTTCATGAGGAGCAGCCATTGGCAGGGGCAGCACGCAAATTATGTCCTTTTCACAACAACAAAGCCTCTGGTGGACTCAAAACTCTTGCAGAGTTTCCCAGCAACCATACACAGGGCCATCCTCCTCAACTATGGTTGGAAGCCCCTCAATGAAGATGTGTAGCAGTGGTCACTTTGGGACCATGGGGTTCTGATGCCATACTTATCTGCATCAGAGGCTGTCCCAGTCATTTCTAGAGCATTTTCACAGCTATTTAAGTCCTCTCATGTACACTCTGCCTGGACAACCCAGTTGATATCAAATCCTTGATGTCCAGCCTTAAGAGATCATCCTAGAATTTCCTTCTGCCCATATTTCCACATTCTCACAAGTAGCAAGAGATAAATCTAGAGGAAATGGCCTCAAGTTGTGCCAGCAGAGGTTCAGATTGAATGTTAGGAACAATTAATTCACTGAAAGGGTTATCATGTATCGGAATAAGCTGCCTAGCAAGGTGGTGGAGTCATGATCCCTGGAATTGTTTAGAAGACATATAGATAGTGCTGAGGGACATGATTTAGCTGTGCCGGTCACTGGTTGGACTGGATGAAGTTAAAGGTCTCTTCCAAACAAAACAATTCTGCAACGCAGTGATTTGATGAGGGATAGAAGTTCTCAGAACCCAGTCTCCAGAAATTTCTAAATATGTGAAAGAAGTTGTTCTGAGGCATTTATGTTGTGATTTTGCCCAGAAATTACTCAAAACCAGAGGCTGACTAATCTGCCAGAACAGATGACACTCCAGTTTTGGAGAGTGAAAAGATTCCCCTGAGTACTTCCCTACAAAAGGCTCCAAAGAAAAAAAAAACCAAAGAAAAGAAATAATAAACCCAGAATAATTCAGGTAAAACAAAATACCTGAGATCTGTGAATCGACCTGTCAGTGTACAGAGTGAGATAATATCTCTGTGATCATCTACCTGTTGAAATGACGTATCTGTCACAAAATGCTATCATCCAGCCATGCAGAAAAGAAAAAATTAAGTTAATTATTGTAATTCTGGGGGGCAGGAAGGTGAAACTTCTCTAATTCTCCCAGACAAATGCTTTTCTGGTAACGCAAAGATATTCATGGAACTCCTCGCAAACAGCGTGCTGTATGCACATGTGCCAACTTTTGTTCTTTCAAAGACTTCAGAAGTCAGGCTCAGCACAGATGAGTGCAGCCGATGCCTTTGATTGAGGATATTGTTCTCACTGAATGCACTTCTGTCACATTTGCTCATCTGAATGCAACCTCTGAGGAGCTATCTGCACACAAGCTGCTTTGGAGAGTGTGCAGCACAGACCTTTCCTTTTTGATATTACATGTGTTTGTTCTCTTGAAAGGCTTTTAGCCCTGAAGGTAAGGATTAGACAACAATTTAGCAGCCTTAAAAGGCATCATAAAAAGATAGACACAACTGTCATCTTCAGACGCAAGAGGCCTCATTTGGTTTTCAAGGGTGTTGTACTGTTCTCTGCACTGGGGTTAGCACTGCTTACAGCAGATACAAAACAGAATCACTTCGGCAAACTCAGCCATTGTAGAGAAGCCACTGCTGTAATGTCATTGTGACAGTCTCTTCTTTTAAACAAGGCTCATCACACATCGAATCTGTAGTTCATCTAAAACACAGAAGGAAAAAAATGCTTCAGTAGTCACACATTGAGGTGAATCACCAAGCCCCTGGCATCACCAGCATCACAATCACTTCATGTCCACTCCACAAAACAAAACCAGTTTGCAAGAATAGTCTCTGGACAGAGCTCTCACCACCACAGCAGCCAGCATGTAGTAGCATCCTAATAATCCATAGTAATGAATTGGCTGGATGGTCACTCTCAGAGATGTGGTCAATGGCTCAAAGTCCAAATGGAGAGCAGTGATGAGTGACGTTCCTCAAGGGTCAGGACTGGGACCAGTGCTGTTTAACTTCTTTGTCAGCGATAAGGACAGTGGCATTGAGTGCCCCCTCAGCAAGTTTGCCGATGGCACCAAGTTGTGTGGTGTGATGGACACGCTGGAGGGAAGGAGGGCCACGAGAATGATTGGAGGGCTGGAGCACCTCTCCTACGGGGACAGGCTAACAGAGTCAAGGCTGTTCAGAAGAGTAGACTCCAGGGAGATCTTATAGCAGCCTTACAGTACCTGAAGGGGGCTACAGGAAAGCTGAAGAGGGGCAGTTTACAAGGCTTCTAGTGATAGAAGCAGGGGGGATGGTTTCAAGCTCAAGAGGGGAGGTTTAGACTGGAAGTCAGGAGGAAGTTTTTCACAATGAGGGTGCTGAGACACTGGAAGAAGTTGCCCAGGGAGGTTGTGGCTGCCCCCTCCCTGAAAGTGTTCAAGGGCAGATTAGATGCGACCTTGAGCAGCCTGATCTAGTGGGGGGTGTCCCTGCTCATGATGGGGGGGGTTTGGAACTAGATTCCTTAAGGTCCCTTCTAACCTGAACCTTTTAACCTATGAATCTATTAATCCTCTCAGTAGCCCTCTGGAGAATATTTTCTCTCTCCTAGGACAGCAAAACTGTGCAGGACTAGAGGCAAGAACATAGCAATATCCTCTTTTATGGAATACTGACTTTCTGCTGAAGCAGGATGACAAGGTCTCCCTTTATGCAGCAGAGCTGTATTGCACAGCCCTCTCCAGACAGTGCTGGTGGTGCAATGGGTGCACTCTTACACAATAACTCTTACACTGACACCAGTACAGACAATGTCAGACATAATATTTCTGCAAAAAAAAACAGGTGGAGGGTTTGTTGTGTGGGAAATTGATCTGAGACTGCTCACCAACCAATTCTATGTTAGAAACAGCAGTTAGCACAAGAAAGAAATGTTCTCTAGTTTAAATCTATAACATGCTAAAATTATGCTGTTATCAATTAAATCTGTAATAGGTCTAATTAATTTTGATACATAGGTACATGAAGAAGTAATTAAGCTTTTCTACAAAGCCAGGCACCCAAAAAAGTGAGAGCACCCACTGCCAGCCAAAGTAACAGCACAGAGCTACTCCTGAGTAGAAATTATCTGGCTTAAAGACATTTGGGTTCAATAGAGAAAAAGGAGAGGTTAGCCCATTGATCAATGCAGCTGGTTTTTCTTCTGCTCTTTTGCTAGGGATTTTGAGGACACAATAGAAGAAAAAGATAACACAAGCTAAGAAAGAAGGCAACAAGCACCAAACACAGCAGCATGGTGAAAAGAACAAGCTGAAAGAGGGCAAATCCTGTCAGAAAAGTCTTGAATCTGTTGCAAAGATGCTACTCTTGCTTGATCTTAAGACGTAAGACATTGATTCAAGACTCATTTTGTAATGATAAACATCTGCTGGGGCCCAAACTACTTGCCAAATGCTTGAATTCAAACTGGGGATAACAGGATATTCTCACCCAAACTTAGGAGCTGTTCTAGAGCATTCTTTGACAGAAAATAGTTCTCTGAGCATGGCAGTAAAGAGTTAGACCTCAGCTATGTGATAAAGTCAGAGTTTCCTTTGAATCCTCCTGGTACTGCTGCTGGGGACTAACAGACTCTAGTGTCTACATGAGGAGAGAAGAGACTCAAAATGTCATATTTTGGCCCTGACTGGGGACTCTGTATCACTCCTCCTTCTTGGATGAACAGGGGAGAAAAATCTGTAACAAGAAACTTGTGGGTAAAGACAACAATTTAATAAAGCAGAAGCAAAAACCATTCATGGAAGCAAAGACAAATAATAAACATTATTCTCTATGTCCCATCAGCAGGTGATGTTTAGGAAGCAGAGCTCCAACACCTGTAGCAGTTGCTCTGGAGGACAAAACATCAGCAAATGCCCCCAGTGCTTCCTTCTTTCCCCTTGTTTTTATGTCAGGGCTGATGTCATATGATCTGGAATACCCCTTTGGTCTGTTTGGCTTAGCTGGCCCGGCTCCTTCCCTCATCCTTCCTCAGTTGGAGAGGATGTTAGCAAAATAATCCCACAACCTTGGTGCTGTGCAAGCAACGCTCAGGAGCAGCCAACAGCAATTCCTAAGAAGGTTTGCTGTTGGGGTTTTTTAATTTGCAAGCACTAAGCAAAATAAAAAAATAATGAAACTATTGAAAATATTGAACTCAAAGTAACCTTTCATGCAAGTACCTGGGATTTTCATCCAGGTATCAGTTCTCAGCTCCTACACGTTCTAAGGAAATATGAAGAACATATCCCAGTGAGCTTTAGAAATGTTAGCTTAGGAACAAAAGCAGGACCATGAAGAGGACTTGATTGTTGACTGCACTGTTGTTTACCATGAGAAAATGAACAGCCTGGATGGCTGAGACAAGCCATAGGTATTTATGTTGAATGGAAGGCAATGAAACACAGCACAACTCTGTTCAACCAAGAGATCAGGAGTGTGCTTTTCAAAGTACTAAATAAAATGAAGTCTGAAATACTCTCTCTTGATGAGGACAATGTAATCTTACTGTCAGTGCAGATGCTCACACTAATACTGCACGATAATAATGCCAGAAACTTAGGAACTTTAGAAAGAAACACCCTGCCTTTCCCACACATCAGTGAGTGCTATCACAGGTATCAAAAGGAAGGCCTGAAGTCCATTTTAGCTTGCATCAGAGTAGACAAACTGTATTATTTACAAGACATTGTAGAAGAGATGGTACATCTGGAAAGGGGGACAGGAGCGTGACTCAAAGCAGCAAGGTCATTCATTACTATACCTGTCTGAAATCAGGGGGAAGTTTAGATCCAGTTTAAGAGGTGCAGGTTATGCCGCATACACTGCATTATCCCAATGTGTAGTGCAATGAAAAGCATTTGTAGACTATTCTGTTGTAAAATTACTGGAGAAAATTTTCTTTATTTAAAACTATTTGATATGCTCCTTTACAGCACCTTTTTCCAAACTGCAATTGCAAGAAGACTTATAAACTGAAATAAAAATGTCAGGTGAGGTAACGAATACAGGAATGTAATAAAAGAAAAATTCAGATTGCAGGTATGCACCAACTTACCACAGATACTGACAGAGGAGTGGAGATTGCTGGGGGTTAAGAATGCAAATAGATAAAAGAGAGCATTTATTGACATAGAAAGATATGAACTTGGGGAGCTGGCCACCATTCTTTAGTGGGAGCTGACAGCTTTCTGGCTCACACACGGTATGACATAACCTGTCTTCCAACACCTGAAGAAATTAGTTGCGTAAGGTGCATGCCTGAGTATCTGTGTACAGATATATAGATTCTGATGTGAAGCCTGCTTGAATTTTTAAGAAGGCTCTCATTCATCTCAGTGAAGCTTTAGATCAGTCTATAGCTGACAGGAATTCATTCTTCATTTATGTTATGCACTGGCGTTGTTACAGATTCTGTGTATTCACAATGAGAAGCCAGAACAAACCCCCTGAAATGTATTAAGCATTGAAAAAGACTGCCCAAGGAAGTGGTTGACTCACCATCCCTGGACTTGCTTGAAAGGGATGAAGATACAATGCTAAAAGACATGGTGTAGAGGTGGGCTTGGTAGAGTTAGATTAATGGTTGGACTCTGTGATCTTAAAAATCTTCCAACATAAAAAAATTGATGATGTTTTTGTCTTTTACTTCATTGCTAACACCTTTTTCTTCTGTATGATTCAAACTAGTAAACTAACTGTCATGCTGTAATAAAAGCACAGAGTCAGAAGCACCTGCCCTCTTGAGAGATGTAGGCAGCTCTCCCCACAGACAGTACTTACAGAGGAAAAATAGAGAACTACGCCAGCACCCTTTCTTCTTCCCCGAGAAGAAAATGTAAATCTACTCTAGGAAGGTGTGGGTGTTAATCTTTAGAGAAATCTTATTACAGCAATTTGGCCAAGACACTATTATTAGTCACATGAGCATTACAAGACAGGTATCTAAACAAAACTGGACTTCTTTTAAATCCAGGATTGAGTTTAGTTTCCTGACACAATGTGCTCAAACCCTGTATCAGCATGGGCTTTCTTTATTTTCTTTGGTTTATTAAAGCATTTAAATGAGATTTCATAATGGGGTAAATTCAATCTTAAGATAGCACTTAAGAAATGGTCTTTGTTAAATTATAATCTCTTGAGCTTGAGCCTATATCCCAGCTGTTAGTAGAGAGATTAAAGTGTACCCTTTCTGTGCCTTGTTTATTTTAAACATTCAGGACTCAAAAATAAATAAAACCTAAGATCTACTGTACCAAAACACAAATACACTATGCTGTTTGAAGAAAACACTGAAAATAGTCTCTGTGTGTGTTATCACTGACACATGGTTAACCCCAGTTAGGGAGTATCCCACATGTTTATCAGAATCCGTCTTAATTTGCAAGGACAATTAAAGTTCACTTGTTATCTAGCTTTTTTCTTTCTTTTTTTTTAGGGACTTCCAATATCAGAGCTTATCCATGCATTCAGATGTGGAAGATAGTGACTATCGTCACTGCATGTGCACTGCAGCAACCCAGAACAATGCTTCAACATCATGGTGAATATAGATAATCTGATCCCAACCATGGCCCCTACTTCAGGACACATCTGTATCTCCTGTTCTGGGGAACCACCCACATCCTTTGCTATAACATCATGTGAGACCAAGGGGACCTTGTCTGCAACACCAGCTCTGCCTGCAGGCAGCCCATGCCACCCCACAAAGGTGACTTCACAAGTTCATGGAGAGATTAGATATCCCTATGCCTGCTCTAAGACACCTTAGCCTCACAGCCTCCCTTCAAAACTTGCAAGAGGAGGAAATACCCTGCAGACACTCTGAGAAACCAAAGGCCTTCAAGCATAGAGCATGCACATCACTCAGCATGCATTCTTCTGGGCTACCACTGAGAGAATCCAGCCGTGCATAAGCCCTGGAAGAGTTCATGTGTTTCACTGCTCATCCACATCACCCAGCTTTCTCAGTGCATTTGGTATCAGCAGCATGGTGTTCATCCATTAGCATTTCCCTCAGCTCACCAGCACTGTCCCTCCTTAGAACTGCATTAGCCACCCCCCACCCCCCATATGCTCCCAGATGCTATTTCAGATTTTCAGGGTCCCACACACACCCTTGGTCCCTTCACAGACTCTTCAATTACAGCTTCCTATCACTTCCCTTCCAATGCTACTGACAAGGCAGGCACCATGCCTGTCCTCATGCCACCCAGGTACCCTTTGCAAGGGGATGTACAGCAACAAGGGATCTGCTTACCAAAGCAGAAAGACCCATTGGGGAATAAGCCCTGGAAGAGTTCATGTGTTTAAGAATGGAGGGAAAGCTGTGAAAGATGGGAAAGAATGGAGGAAAATCTGTCAGACACAGATGGAAAAAACTAAAGCAATTGTTGAGAATCAATGGGGAAAGATAGGTTGAAAAATGAGAACCTAAATATTATAGAAGAATAGAGAAAGGCAAGAAAAGATCAAACAAATAAAGCTGAAAGATATGAAGGCAAGTAAGCAATGATAAAAAAGCAAAGACAGACAGTAGGACACTACTGTTCGTTGTCACAACATCTAAAGAGAGGACAATTTAAGGAATGGAAGAATTTATTCAAGGTCAATAGTTACATACCCAGGCAGAGTAAATCACTGTTGGATGAAGACTTTGTATTACACCTGCCCAGGCAATGCCTCAGATTGCTTATGAAATGATGAGTCTGTGAGAGCTCCTTATTTTACAGGAGGAAGGGAGTGGGACATGGGAACCCAGAGGTACAACCAGAACAGCCATCTGTACTCAAAGAAAATGGGCAATGAGATTTGCAGAGAACTATCTGATAAGAACAGGGCATGTTGAGACAGGTAATGCTAATATATTCCAGAAAACAAGGAATTTTCCGAGGTTGTTTTAGGCCAAATATCCATTCTGCATCTTGTCTACGTTACTGCCAACCACTCTTTTACTGCACTAGTGCTTAGTGAAGCACAGTTAGCAGAACAAGGCGTAGCCAGGAGCAGAGCAAGGAGACTTTGGTTAGAACTGTGTGATAGTTGCCTACAAGCCTTGGCAAATACCTGAAAACTGATGCCTTACAAACTGCCCTCAAAATTGAGACCGGTCCTTTTTTGGATCCCAGTCACTTTGGATATTGCAGGAGCACATGTTTGGCAGAATAGAGTAAGGCATGATTTAATTCTGAGCCTCAGCTTTAAGCACCGGGGACAAAGTCTTAAAACATAACCTTGTATACAGAAATAAAGCTGTCCACCTCTGAACTGGTATGCTGAAGAGGATGTTGAGCAAGAGGAATCTCAAAGAGAGGTTAGGTTCTATTTTTGTAGTGGCAAAAGCCTAAAGAGTTTTTGTCATTACAGTTGCTGATATTTCGGGCGGCATTTGTGTGTTCTTATCCAGAGTTTTCACAAATGAGAATGATACATTGCAAATCATTCGAGATAGCCAACATTTAAAATCTGCATGCTTAGCAGGTCATTAATTACTTCATTTAAGAGTTGACGGGTCTCAGGCCACGCTATACGCTGCTTTTCAAAGTGTCACACCCACGCTCTGCCTAAAAGCTGTTGAGTATAAGCGTCATCATTTATAACGCAAAAAAAAGGGATCATTGATTACGTCCTGATTATTCATCATAACGCTTTCCTTCATGTGTACTTAATCATTGTGGTTTCTTAGAATAGGCAAATCTTTATACAGAGCAATCCAAACAGCACTCTGAACTGACACCAGCTGGGTAAATAGGGCTCAGGACTTTGGGAACAATGCAGCAGCACAAACCCCACCTACAGCCAAAGAAAGATGCTTTGGAGGGGAGAAGGATATGTGGGGTCTGCAGAGTTGTCTGATATCCAATGCTCAAGCAATGGGTGGCCCTGGGCCCAGGTTTGCCATGATATCTTCAGGATGATCATGGTAAACACAGCCCTCTTTACACAGGTAGCTTCTGCAGAACAGCCACCAAGAGAAAAGGTGTCAGGAGAACATAATGATGAGATCAGGTAATCATTTCCACTGAAAAATGTACTACACAACTATTAGCATGTGATTTTCTAGGAAAAGCTGATGGTGTCCTCAAAGAAAAGGGAACTAGCAACTGTCCCATGTGTAAACTGCTCCCATCCTGGGGACTCCTAGAAGGATTCTTTTATGAAGACTTACCAGGGTGAGCATTTCCAGCAGCAACAGAGGCGTATGCTAAGAGAGAAAAACTCTCACATCTGAGGGCTTTACAAACCAAGACAAATACAAATGGGAAGTGCAAACATGTGACCTCTAATTGAAGGTTTTAAAAATCATTATTCTGTGGAGCTAGAACTGTTATTGGTATGTTGTTGGAGTTCTATTCCACTAAAGAGTCTAACAGTGGTCAACACCTTCCTGATGTTCTCAGGGCCATTCCTGCTGCCAGCATTGTACCTGTGCAAGTACAGACCTGTTGCATTGAGGCATCTGTGTACCTCACCGTGATGATATTCCCTGTGACAAGGATATCGAAGCCTACATGGACTGGAGCCACCGGCCAGTGTCATGGGATGTGCCCATCATTTTGGGATTACACTTACCCTGGAGTACGAAGCACTGGGGCAAAGCAGGAAGCTCACCTTAGGAGTGAGATCCCTTGTGTTTGGAGCTCTGCCTTTGCTTCTGTGAATGTGTTTTCAAAAGGAAGCCCAAACCTTAAAATATTTATCAGTTAAAGAAGTGGTCCCAAGTGCTTTCAGCCTTG
Source organism: Upupa epops (assembly GCA_013397515.1). Taxonomy (NCBI): domain Eukaryota; kingdom Metazoa; phylum Chordata; class Aves; order Bucerotiformes; family Upupidae; genus Upupa; species Upupa epops. The sequence goes on along the minus strand of VZRI01006484.1, from coordinate 157,014 downwards.
GATGAAGGGGCCTGAGGAACCAGTTTTTCTTAATCTACAAAAGAGAGTCCATCTACAAAACATTGGCACAGGCTGTGTTTCAGGCAATGAAGATTAAATTATTCCCATATGAGCTGTATTTCTCCTATTAAGAAACCTTTGCTTTTCACATCTGTGAGCATCAAGGTCTGGCTATTTGGCAGATGCACAACGCAGATATTTTGAAGTCAGAACATTGTCCTGTGGGAATATTGCTATGCAGCGCTAGACAGAGTGGAAGGGAAAGATTTGCTATTTCATTACTTATGATCTGGCCACCAAGGAGCCTTGGCTCTGTCCTCTCCTAATCTTGCTAGCCACAGTAGCCAAGCAAAGGGCAGATAAAGCTGTGGTGTGATAAGGGGTAGAGGGCTGCAACTGTGGGCAAAGGAGGAGGAAGTCACCTGCCTCTTCAGATGCTGAGTACAGCCACAGGCATCCAAACCATAGATGCCACCTTTCCTCTGGTCATGGAGACAAGGAGGGAGGGGGACTTGGAAGTTTGACCCTTCAGGGATATTCATCACATCAGGCAAGCCCAGAAATACAGTATTTGAATGGGCAGTGCAAGGAAATGTATATAATTTTTAAATGTTCCACAGCATCTACTGTATCTTGACCAAAAATAATTAAGTGGCATATTCCAAATATCCTTCCTATTCTTTATTCATCCTAAAGTAGTCACCTCTTTTTTCAGGGGTCAAGACTCCTGTACTTGTACTGAATTTGTACTGTACTATGAGGGCTAAAAGACTGCTGGTGCTCTTCTCAAAAGCAAGCTGCAAGCAATTTTCCTCCTGAAGCTATTCCTGGTCACCCAAAGAAGTTTAGCAGGGAAGGATCTAAATAACAGGCTGTGGCCCTTTTCCTTCAGAAAAATTGCAATTGATTGTTTCCTCTTCAAACACCCTCCATGTCAGTGGTGCATGGGGGGACCTCCTCTTTCACTTACAAAAAGCTAGTCCCACATCACTGAATCTTAACAGATCCTATTTAAAATGGGCTTTCAAAGATGTGAATTCCCTATTTGACTAAAATCTACGTACAGAATGCATCCACAATACCTAGGCATCTTTCTGTGAGCAATTCTTCAGTCCTCAGAGGATGGAACAAAGGAATTCTCCAATTTTACAGAGGAAAACTTAGACCAGCAAATATTTTATTGTTGCCCATATCCATGGAGGAGAATCCGGGAGCTGAACAGACACTGCAGTTTGCTACCTGATCAGCTCGACTCTACCTTGCTTGTAAAATGCAGTCTTGCAGACAAGGGGAAGGTATTAAGGGGTCTCCATAAAACACAGGCCAAAAAATTCACCACCATTAAACACTCAATTTACTAAAGCAGTGCCAATGTTGAGATTAAAAGGGAGAACAGCGTCAGGGCTCACAACGGCAGTAAAAGTAACACTGATAACATTATCTGTAAGGTAAATTCATGCATAATTGTTCCTTGGAAGCCTTTTTCTTTTGTTCCAAAGCAGGTTGATTGACAAGCAAACACCAATAGGTGTGTGAACCACCTACGGCAAATGTTCATACAATGAAAGCTTCAGAAGTGACTGGTGCTATTTGCTCAGGTTTTATTTTCCACCACCTGCACAGGGTTTGTGAAGTGGGTGGGCAGCCATCCTATCGTCTGTGCTTTCAGTTTTTGTTACTGAGCTACCACAACTCATTCCCAAGAGTCAAAACAAACCTGGCTGGTTTCTTACTTTTTCTTTACTTCCCTACTACTTTCTGCCACTTTTCTTGGCACAGGGATGTACAGCCTTCCACTGCTGCACTAGGAAGGAGAAAGCTATTGGCATAACATATCCAGTGAACACATTATCAGTGCAGTAGCTCTTCCATGTACAGTGCCTGATAGCACAGGACACAAGCAATCCTTCAGTGCAGAAAACCATGGTACGTCATCAAAGATCTTATCATCAAGAAGCTGTTTGCTCTTCCGAGCGGAAGCGTGCGGCTATCTGCAATATTGAAGAAGCCTGTTGTCCAAATCCCTCCAAAATGAGTGAAAACAGATGGAAACATTGGTGTGGGAAGAGGCACCCTTGCCAGAGTGGCTTTTTCTCATCCAGATGCACATGCTCAGCGTGGTGCTCTGGTGGCATTAAACAGTAGGTGGGCCACACCACTTCAAAAGTCAGGATCTTTCTTTTAGCCAGGCTGAAGCAGTTCACATTTTGACACCTCAAGACTGCTGCTACTCCCAACAACACCCTAAAAAGCACAGCATCTTCTCTTCACAGAAAGAATGGGTTCTGCACAAAATAGCAACAGATCCCCTGCAGATGCTAAAATGTCTGGTTAAGTTTCACATCATACACATCTTAGAGCCTGTTGCATGTTTCTATCCCATTCCTGTTGCATTCTGCACATGGAATAAAATTAGCTCAGAGGACTAGAGGGTACAAACTATCCTGTGTATAAGAAGAACTAAGACAAATGAAAATACATTATAACTGCCTGTTACTGGACATGGTTCTGTCTCTCACCATTTAATGTCACAGTGTCAGGACACAGTAAAATGTAATTTGTTCCATTGTGTTATGAAACAAACACAATGGGAGTACTGGTCGACATCCAGTTGAACAGGATGACAGCAGGGTGCCCAGATGGCACAAAAGGTCAATGGCATCCTGGCTTGTATCAGGAATACTGTGGCCAGCAAGACTAAGGGTATAATTCTCCTCCTGTACTGGGTACTGGTAAGGCCTCACCTCAAGAACTGAGGGCAGTTCTGGGTCCCACACTCCAAGAAAGAGATTGAAGTACTGGAGCAGATCCAGAGGAGCAACAAGGCTGGGGAAAGGACTAGAGGGAAAGTCTGATGAAGAGAGGCTGAGGGAGCTGGGGTTGTTTAGCCTGGAGAAGAGGAGACTCAGGAGGGAGCTTATCACTCTCTATAACTACCTGAAGGGAAGTTGTAGTCACGTGGGGGTCAGGCTCAGTCTTCAGCAAGAAAGGCTCTAGCCACTCCACTCAAGATCTAGTAGGCAAAGGTGGACACAGGGTGAAGGAGGATACAACCACTTTCAGTGAAGATCAAGTTTGAGGCCATCTGAAGAACCTAAATATGCACGAGTCCATGGGACCTGATGAAATCCACACACTGATCCTGAGGGAACTGGTGAATGAAGTTGCCAAGACACTAGCCATCTAATTTGAAAGACCGTGGCAGTGTGGAGAAGTTCCTGCTGACTGGAAAAGGGGAAACATCACCGACATCTTTAAAAAGGGCAAAAAGGAAGATCCTGGAATCTATAGGCCAGTCAGCCTCCCCTCTGTGCCTTGCAAAACCATGGAGCAGATCCTCCTAAAGGCCCTGCAGAGGCCTATGGAAAATGGTGATTGGTAACCAACAGGGCTTCATCAGAGGCAAATCCTGCCTGACTGATTTGATGGCCTTTTATGAACAGGTTGCCNCTCATGGCAGGGCAGTTGGAACTAGATGATCTTTAAGGTCACTTCCAACCTGAACCATTCTATGGATCTATGAATCTATGAATCTATGAATCAAGTGCATTGATGCTGCAGTCAAATGATGTGTCTATACCTTGTTGTAGGCATAACCAGCTATCAGGTATCTGAATCTCATTCTGATTAACTGGGTTGCTAAGCAGGATGAAGCTTTAATAATCTATGAATCAACTAGATCATTAATACCTCTACTCATCTGAGAATTGTCCAGCATTCCAGAGCAGACAGTGTTAGGGAAGGCACTGGCAGTACCTCTTTCAATGTCTCGCAGTGCAGACTTGCAGGTCCCCTATGCTTCAGTGAGAGCCAAATGAGATGTTACGGTAAGCTACTCTTTTTGGTTACCCTTCAGGTCTGTACACACTTCAAAAGTGTATCAGCACTGAGGTTTTCGTGGTAAGTTGGGAGAGGAGTTAACAGCATGCTACTAATACTATCTAACCTCAGTTGTTTTATACCAACATGGCTGTGGTTTGGTCTTCAAACAAGCCAAAAGATAATGAAAGCAAACAGCACTGTGTAATGGTGTGATTCATACATCATTGTTGAATACTCAGCAGCGTAATTGCTACACAAGAACAGGTGATGAAAGTGCTTTTATTTGTCCCCAGAATGAACAATAAATATGAACAGGCATGAAGGAACACCATGCAGATTCCCATGTCCACTCTCTGTGGGCAGAGTGTCTGCTCTGCCTATAACCAAAAGAGCATCCAGAAGATACTGCGCCTGTTTTGCTCTAGTTCTCATAGGTTGATAACCAGACATAACCAGATAAGGGTACATAGCATCAGACCTAGGAGAAGTCAGCTTTTTTCATTCCTATTCCCTGTTTAACAGGGACATCCTATCTTCCTTTGTGACCAGTACCCAGAACTAGATTTACATAATGGTTCACTTGGTTTCCTCTTAAAGTAATGGACTTAAAGGAGAATCTGGTTTCAGAGAAACATCTCATTGCAAAGGCATCCTGGAAATGGCAGAAAGAGGCAAAAACCATCATTCATGTCATTAGCAGAATCACACAAGTTCCAAACATAAAAACAATTGCACATAGCTCTCAGCTCCCTTGAGACCTGACATTTATATCTCACATATATTTCCTGGAAGACTTACAGGAGCTTCTTAAAAATACCCTTGTCTGCAGCTAAGTGATGAAGCACTAGATCCAACCCAAACAAATGAAGAATCTTAAACCAACTATTCATTAGCAAGTACTATTTAAAATAATTTTAAATTAAGAAATTGCAATTTGAGTAAAAGACGCTTGTATTTAGGTCTGAAAACACCTGGGGAAGACCTGTAAGGCACAAATGAAACACATTTTTGTTTTGAGATAGACTTGGAGGTCCTGAAATTAGACTGAAATTATGAAATCTTACTAAACAGGTCATGTTTATCCTTTAAACATTAAACGGGATGTTAAATCGTGTGCAGTTTAAGTAGGACACTGTCACAGTGCCAGTGCTTTTGCCTTACAAATTTAAACCTGACCTAATCAAAATTGTAACCCAGAAAGGATTTGCTAAAGATTCCTTAAGACTTAAGTAATAAAACTTTTGAGCAGTTCTTAGGCTTCTTCTTAAGTTAGAAAGATTAGGCAGTGTAGAATAGACACAGGAGACCAAGAAGACCAATGGCACCCTGGGGTGGATTAGAAGGGGGGTGGTTAGTAGATCAAGAGAGGTTCTCCTCCCCCTCTACTCTGCACTGGTGAGACCACATCTCGAACATTATGTCCAGTTCTGGGCCCCTCAGTTCCAGAAGGAAACGGAACTGCTTGAGAGAGTCCAGCGCAGAGCCACAAAGATGATGAAGGGAGTGGAGCATCTCCCTGATGAGGAAAGGCTGAGGGAGCTGGGTCTCTTTAGCTTGGAAGAAAGGAGATTGAGGGGTGACCTCATGAGTGTTTATCAATATAGATAGGGCAGGTGTCAAAAGGATGGAGCCAGGGTCTGCTCAGTGTCATCCAATGGTAGGACAAGGGGTGTCAGCTGGAATACAGGAGGTTCCACATCAAGATAAGAAGGAACTTGTTTCCAGTGAGGGTGATAGAGCTCTGGAAGGGGGTGCCCAGGAGGGTTGTGGCGTCTGCTTCTCTGAGATGTTTAAAACCCACCAGGACATGTTCCTGTGCAACTTGATCTAGGGGACCCTGCTCTGACAGGGGGATTGGACTGAGTGATTTTTCAAGATCCCTTCTAATCCCTAACATTCTGTGAATCTGTAATTCTGTGATTTTAATAAGCATGGTTGTCTAGATAAAAGGGTAGACACCACAAGTTTCCAAACTGCAACCTTATCACCTGTCAATATGTGGGCTCTGCACTGCATTTTTGGTCCTTTGGGAATAACTACAGATCAGTGCTAGTTCCTTCTTCTGTTTCAACTTTCTCAGATGCATGGCAATACCACAGCATTAGTCCATCATTCTGGGAAGCAATATTATCATTCTCTTTGATTCTGCCATCAACAGTTATCGTTGTTAGTTGGAGTTGTTTCTCAAGTTAACTCTCTATAAAATCAGGAATAAGCTATTATACTGCTCTCAGTCAATGAGCTCCTCGAGCACTCTACACTCCAATCCCACAGTCATCTTTCGAAAATCAGCCGTGATTAACTGGCTCTATTGTGAGCTGCGTAACTGAAAAATATAATGGCTTGTTCACATGTCCAGCAGTTTGGATAGGAGTTTAGCACACAAGTAATCTTTTCAGGAACTAGAAATGTGCCCAACTTGTGTCTTAGAGGAATACAACCTTCCTTTCATGGTTAGAGAACTAGAAGAGTGTGAGCACCGAAACATACATTTGGTGAGGTTACCATCTGGCAGCTTCTGAATATAAAAACATAGAAAGAAATAACAACTCTGTATGGGAACTAAGATAATGTGTCCCAACGTCCAGTCTCTGACAGCAGCCAAGACAGATGCTCAAGGGAAAAGCATAAAACAGAGAACAAGCATAATGGTCTTGTTCAAATTTGCATCCAGACTATTGGCTCTGTCCTGGTCTCAACCCTTTTGGAAACCATTTCTCCTTTTGGCCTCCAGGACTTTTTGCAGCAATAAGCTCAATTGCTCACTACTGTGAAAAACAAATTCCCTTTGGTGTTTTTTGTTTTATAATCCCACTAGGCACCCCCTACTGCTTGTATTTTGAGAAAGAAGACTTGATCTTTTTCTATCTGCCTTCCCCCATGTTATTCAGGATTTTACAGTTTCCTCTCATAACCCTTTCCTGTCCCATTTATCTGTTCTCCCAAACTTATGAAAACTGGTACATTTAAACTCACTTTTTGCAGGGATCTTATCAGTCTCTGCTCTTCTCTTTACCTTTGCAAGTTTTGCTGTGTTCAATAAGTGATAGGCAAAGAAGCACATGTTATGTTACTGATGTTATATTGCATTACACTATACTATGCTAGGAGGTATGCACATGACTTATACACCGTCTGAGAAATGCTCTGTTCATTCCCTGTCCCTTTCCCTGTAATATCTAATAACCTATTTGCCTTTCTGGCTGCTGCTGAGCACTGAACTAGTATTTTCATATACCATGAGGCAACGGTCACAAGGTAACATCAGTGTCCTGAAGGCAGTGAACTCCTCAATTTAAATATCCCATTGACTTCAAGGTGTCTCAGCTGAAATAAAACTGTGCAATGGAGTGAATCTATTCCTGAAGAAAGGGGTGAAATACAGCCTGTGTATCTCTTAGCTCATATTGGCATAGTTCAAGCTAGAAAATAAGAGGAAGAACAGCAATTTTGCATAGAAATTCATTTAACCCTAAAGAGTTTGAACAACTATGTAATTCTAGGTGGCGTGAATTCAGCAAGAAACACTCTGAGTCATTTATTTAACTTTAAAAGGTCAGAAACAGTGCACATGTGGCAGGTACAGATGAGTTTTGCTCACTCTGACCTCAAACAAGCTGTTCTAAAACAGGAGGAATCATTCCCTACCTTCACTTTTTTCCTTCTTAATGCCTTTCTGCAGGTCTGCATGGCTCTTAAACAGAGAAATTGTACTGTACAGCATGGACAGTCTGTGAGGGGCACTAAGTTTAGTTAAATCAATCAATGAAATATTTCAGTCTGAACTCAGTCTGGGACATGGAGATCAGCATTTGGAAGCAGACTCTAAAATAATCTTAAAATTACACATACTTAAAGAAAAAAAAAGCATTTTGAATGTTAAAATGTATTACATGTTATTAAAGGAAGTACAATTATGGAACTGTTGAATTTCTCAGCTCTAAAAAAATTATATAAAGATATTAACAACAAAAGGAGGACTAGGGAGAATCCTTTAATGGGTGCAGGGAGAAAGAGAGCAACAAATGCAGAGGAAAAGGCTGAGGTACTTAATGCTTTCTTCACCTTAGTCATTGATATTAAGAGTAGCCATCCCCTGGGTACCAAGCCTCTTGACCTAGGAGACAGGAAATGGAAGCAGAACAATCTAAGAGGAGATGGTTCATGGTTCACCACTTAGATATAGACAAGTCTATGGGGCCAGATAAGTTGCTCCAAAGATTGCTGAAGGAGCTGGCAGACGTGCTCAGTAAACCATTGTCTATCTTCTATCATCAGTCCTGGCTGGGGAAGTTGTAGTGGATTGGAGATTATAAAATGTGATGTCCATTTAAAATAAAGCCCAAAAGGAGGATCCAAGAAACTACAGACCTGTGAGTCTAGCCTCAGTGCCAGGAAAAGCCATGAAGAAAATAATCCTGAGTGCCATTTTGCACCATTTACAGGATAGCCAGGCAACCAGGCCCAGTCAGCATGGATTCATGAAAGGCAGGTCCTGCTTGACAAACCTGATCTCCTTCTACAACACAGTAACATGCCTAGTGGATGAGGGGAGAGCTGTGTATGTTGTTTTCCTGGACTTCAGTAAAACCTTCGACATAATTTGCCACAGTGTTCTTGTGGGCATGGCTGCTCATGACTTGGGCAGGTATACACTCTGCTGGATTAAACACTGGCTGGGCAGTGGAACCAAACAGTGGTGGTAAATGGAATTAAATCCAGCTGGCAACATAAGTGATGCTCCCCAGGGCTCAGTATTGGATGAGGGGATCGAACGCATCCTCAGTAAGTTTGCAGGCAACACCAAGTTGGGCAGATATGTAGGTCTGCTTGAGGGTAGAGAGGTCCTACAGAGCAATCTAGACAGGATGGATCAACGGGTTGATACCCACTGTATAATCTTCAGCAAGGCCAAGTGCTAGGTCCTGTACTCAGGTCACAACAACCCAATGCAAATCTGCTCAACAGAAAGAGATCCAGGGGTATTGATTGATCACTGGCTAAATATGAACCAGTAATATGCTCATGTAGCCAAGAAAAATGGCATTGTAGTTAAAAGCCATGCAGATATGAAACTTAGGGACATGGTTTAATATTGGCTTGAAACAGTTAGATTGATGGTTGGACTCAAGGCTCTTAAAAGTCTTTTCTAACCTAAGCGTTTCCATGATTCTATGTATAAATTAGAGCAATTAATTTAGAGAAAAAACAATTTGTAATGACTGCCTCAAATCAAAGACATCTTCATCTTGGTTGGAACTTCAATGTGCTTTCAAATATAATGAATCAATCCATCACAGCCCAGATTACAGGTTTTATTTAAAAGGTCATTTAAAAACACCCCCCATTGCATGGTGTCAGGGGAAAGCTACGTAGCAAACTCTGATGCTAGCTACACAAAAGCAACCTACCGTTTCTACAGAATGCTTCTGATGTGAGAAAACACATCACATGCTCAGAAGTGATAATTCATGTGAAAAAAGAGACTAATCTCTGAAACTCTGTTGATTGCATATACTCATCTCTTTCCTATATGCCTTGCAGTCATAGCTGTATGTTTCTCAGTACAGAGAAGCAGTCTGTTGCTCCTGTGCTGCCTGTTTCCAGCACAGGGAATTTTTTAATCTTCTTTCTTTTATCTTTTTTCTCTTTTCTCTCTTCTCTCTTCTCTTCTCCTCTCCTTTCCTCTCCTTCTTTTTCTTTTTTTGTCTCTTCTCTCTCCTTTGTTTCTTCTCCTCGTTTTTATCATTTCCCTCATTCTCTTTGTCTCTCTCTCCCACCTCTGACACGCCTTTCACCACCAGTGTCAGAGCGTTCACAGGGTATCATCTCAAGATGGATGCAGACCATCAAATCTAAACTGACTTAAGACATTCAGGTTTTAGACTTAGAACCCTTCTGTAGGTCCACCACCACTGTGCCTTCCTATATCTGATGAATGCTCTAGTATCTCCATGGGCCTCTGTGATTCCTCAGCTCTTCACTGAATGTGTAGCTCTGCACACATTGCATATGAAGTAAGAAATTAAGTGATACAAGGCAGAGCTATTGTGCCAGGTCTGGCATCACACCCTCCCCTTCTGCTGAAAGCATGTGATTGGCACTTTTTTGTAAGAGACCAATGATTCCTCAGGCACATCACCAAGGTTTTGGCTCCATGTGCTGACAGAGGGGAGAAAACAAAGGGATCTTTGTGTGTTTACTATTCTGCTGATTGGTGACAAAACTAAAGTAAAACGCTCCTGAATACTCACAAGGGGACAGCAGTAACTGTCTGAGGACAGTAATTAAGGCCCACAAAACTTCTGGGTGTGGAAGAGTCACAGCTTGCCTTTAATGTCCTTCATGATCTTGCACAGTTACCTTTTGGTAACTGACTGTGCCCTTGGCTTAGGAATCTCCAATGTGGCATTGAGTTGGGAAATGTGGAAAAATTACAGTCAGCAGAGACACAGCAAATGTGGCTGGCTAGTTCAGGCGTGAGACAGCAAAAAGAATGGTATTCCTCCCTGAATTCTGCCCAAGAAAAGTAGGACTCCCTCCCTACACACAGGAGAGAATAAGGTCCCATCATAGGTGAACAAGACAAATCAAAGCTTCCATTTGTGCAATCAAGCTTCTAGCTTGCATGAAAAAAAATTGCCTCTTTGCTTCTTCTGATTGTTGTAAAAATATTTTCATTTAGGATAGCTGAAAAACAGAAGGAGAGTACAACACTGTCAAACATGTGGACAAGTTTCTTGGCATTTTCAGGCCAGTCTTATGATGACCTTCAGAGGCAGATGTCAGGCCTTTAAGTGACAGTAAAGGTGCTCTCTGAAGAATTTTCATCCACTTTCCCTTTTCCAGGAAACCCCCCAAGCAGCACTAATTTTCTCTGGTCCAGTAGACAGCATGAGGTGACAGAAGAAAAGAGCCTTGCCCATCATGCATACTTTGACAGCAGAAGCCAGCCCTGTGGACGCCTTACTGCAGTAAGTGAGGAGAAGTCATCTCCCTTGCACTAGAACAGACAGCCCAGAGAGGTCATGAAGTTTCCTTCTCTGGAGATATTCAAAACTTGGATGCAATCACATGCATCCTGCTCTAGCTGAAACTGCTTTAGCAGGGGAGTAGAACTACACGATCCTAGAGGTCTCTCACCATCCCTACCAGTTCGATTCTGGGACAGAGGGACATTTTGCATGAGTACACTGTCCTACCAGGCTGCTAGCGCAGAATTAGCCAACACCAACACTTGAGATAAAAGAATCCACCCAACGGGCATTTTGTTATTAATAGAACCAAAGCTGAAAATATTAGAAGATGGGAATCAGTTACACTTTACATAACATTAGGTTTTGAAATGTTGAGGCATCAAGCAGCAGCATTTTTAAGCAATGTTTGAGGCTGTCAAGAGTCTCAGACAGTTACTATTCACCTGTTATTTTGTTCTCTACTCCTTGGTCTTGGTCTTTACTTGGCACTAGGAACATCCCAGCTCTGCAGCCTTGAACTCCAGTGTTAATATATCATACTATCTGTCCTTCATTGTGAAGACCAAACGGCGCAGGGGCAGGGGTGACAAGCAAGAAGACATTTCTAGAGCTGTATCAAGGGAAAGCTAATATACTGCAAGGCAATCTTTGAGGGAGATATTATTTGGAAAGAAGACATCAGAAGAAACACACATCTAAATACAAATGCAGATGAAATGCAATAACCACAGTTATCGTTCAGAGGATCTGAACCTTGCCAACAAGCAAAACCACAATAAATGGCTAATAAAAAAAGAATCTCTGTAAAGCATTAAAAAAAATGTACATTACCATTACATTGTGGTTAATTCTCAGACAATAGTGCAAAATAAGAGTGAAGTGTTACTTCCTGTCACTGAAAGGAAAAGAAACCCAAACACCAAGAATTCTTCCAGCTAAGGAATGCAGACATACATCATGTCTGCAAGAATCATAAAAAGATCAAATGTAATATTTTCTTGCAGCGCAGACAACTGCTTTGAGATTTTCCATTCAGACAGCCTTGAAAACCGCCTCCAGCATTTGCCAATTACTACTGACAAATACCATTTGGTAGTGAGTGATGTTTCAAGTGAAATAAAACAGTGAAGAAAACTGAACATGATGAAAGGATTTCTTTCTCCCTCTGAAGTGACTGTAAGTTATATATTCACAAGGTAGGGTTTACACTTCCTGCCAGTGACAAATCCCATGTGATGTTGAGCGCAGAGGTGAAGTTTGTTTGACAGTAATAGGAAAGGAAGACAAAATTCATTTTCATGTTCTTTTAAGCAGTCAGATACATTCTAGCTATAAACAAAGGAGGGGTTGCTAGTACCTCTGTTCCACATCATCCTTCATAATATAAGTGCACCAGCGGAGAGAATGATTCTCTAATATTGAAGTGGCCGGAGTGCAAAGAGGGAATTCAGTGGAGTCTTCTGTCAGCAGCACTTGATTTACATAGGAGCTGCAACCTGCAACCAGCAACAACCTGCCTACACTGTATGTTTTTCAATATTTATCAGTTGTGGATAGGTTTGAGACAGATAAACATAACTCAAGCTGTATTACTACAAGAGGTGTTTAAAGAATTATTTCAGTAACTGTTAGTCCTCTTCTGACCCTTTCTCCTATTAAACGCAGGATTGTGGTCCACGTAACTCTAAATTTACTGAGACTGTCAAGAGGATTCAACAGATCTTTGTATCATGATATCTACTTGTCACACCATCTCGAAGTCTACACCCCACCAGAAGTGGAAAAGCTTTTAGAATGGAGGAAGCATGGCACAGACACCCAAGCTTCCAGAGGTATTCTCACCCTGATCTCTGCATGGTTTGGGCTCACATAACACCAGACTGCCTTCCCTGTTTCCAGAAAATTGCCTCTTCCTCCCAAGGGGAGTAGCATCTTTTTCTAACTAGTACAACACTGCATAGCTACAGCAGCTGTTTTCCGAATTATCCAAGTAACGCTCACATCTCTCCCTCTACTTGACATTCAACAGTTGCAGCTTGTTACTGACTTAGATTCAAATCTAACTTTCATCTTGAACCAGTAGGGAAAACAGGGGGGAAACTACAGAGAATGTGAGTGCATTAAGAACATTTTTTGGTGTTGTTCCACTCTGCAATGGTCTGGGGTTTATTTGTTTCACAATTCCCTGCATATTTTTTGTAAATAATAATAAAACAATCATTTTGAAATTAGGAGTGCATAATCCACTGTTTTTCTCTCTTTGTTTTTTATGCTGAGAGGAAGTGTTTATCCTCATCAGGTGTTTTTGCCCAAGAATTTTGAAAAATAGTTGAATAAAATTAATCAATGTTGAATATGAGTTTCCACCTACTTTCGATGTTACAGCTCAAAATTCCACCGGAGATATTCCTTCAGACTTCAGGAAAGCACTCCTTCCCCACACTCCATTATTCTTCTCAGGGACTTATAAACCTAGGACTCAGCAACAGGCCCCATAAGCAGAAATGTGGTGGCTTTTTTGTCCATACGTGTCTTTAATTATAAGGCCCAAGTGGGTAGAGCACATACAGGTATCAGACCGTGCACAGAAAGAAAGAGGCAGAAAGAAATAAAGACCAGCATGTGCATGTCTCCTCAGGCACAAAAAGACCTTCCTGCGCTGCTCAATCACATGGATGTGGCTGATCAGTCTCATTCCTGTCACTGCTGTGACAAAGTAGCTCTTAGCCTTCTCAAAGTCCAACAGTAAGAGCAAAATACTGATTTATCCATCTGAACAGCACTCCTTTCAGTAAGAAGTCAGGCGTGTCTGACCATGGCACTTCAGCTGTGCTGAGTGCTGTTCCACTATGGCTTTGTGACTGTCCTTGCACTGGAGATTAGAAGCTACTTCATGGGTGTGTAGACAGAAGCAGTGCAAACATTGTCACCATGAGACTTCCACTCACACTGCAGGATGTTATCACAATAACAGCTCAAGAATGACAGAAGAGGGACCATACACTCTATTCCTCCTATGAAAGGGAGGAAGAAAGAAAAAAGAGAAAGAAGAGAAGAGAGGAGAAGAGAGGAGAAGAGAGGAGAAGAGAGGAGAAGAGAGGAGAAGAGAGGAGAAGAGAGGAGAAGAGAGGAGAAGAGAGGAGAAGAGAGGAGAAGAGAGGAGAAGAGAGGAGAAGAGAGGAGAAGAGAGGAGAAGAGAGGAGAAGAGAGGAGAAGAGAGGAGAAGAGAGGAGAAGAGAGGAGAAGAGAGNAGAAGAGAAGAGAAGAGAAGAGAAGAGAAGAGAAGAGAAGAGAAGAGGAGAAAATGAAAAGAAACAAGGAAAACAAAAAAGAAAAAAATGAAAAATTTGAACCCACATAAACCAATTTGTGTCAGCAAGATGGGCTCTACAACTATGCCTAACAAAGCCCTTAGGCCAGATATCAAAGGCAAGGTGTAACTCCATTCGAGCCAAGTGGAATTAAATCAGCAGAGAATAGACGTGGGATTATCTGATGTTTGCAGCTTTTCCTGGAAGCATCCAGGGACAGAAACAATGTTAGGTCTCCTGAGGTGCAGACCAGACTGATCTGCTGTGCTCCACAGGCTTGGTGCCAAGCATACATGGTTCTCTACCTCTATCTAGAAGGGGAACAGCCATTGCCATAGCCAGGGATTTATTTGGAGGAGTACAAGTACCCACCATTGCCATGGTCTTCAACATAGCTACGCTCAATTTAAGTTCTAAATATTTTACATTGTATTGTGCTTTTAGCCTGGATGTATGAGAAAACAAATCTCTACATCTCAATATTCTAGTCTCCCCTTGCACTCTCACATATTTTCTGAACCCATTAGCTAATTTCTATCAAATGCAAAATTAAAGGGCCTTCTTAAATGCCCTTTATTAGTGTATAAAACACTCCCTCTCCAGTGGCACAAATACACGCCTCCTGTCTTAGCCCACGCGTCCCCTTCCACCACCATCACCCAGCACACACTGTGCTCCTAGCAGGCCTTTAGAAGTCTGCCATGATCTGCTCAGTGTTTTCCCACTCCTGAGCCGGGAGTGGCTAGCCCAGTAAGTACTCACCAGCAAGAGTTCAGCACAGCATGAGTCATCTTGGGATGGCATGGTCCCTTCTGATCTCTCACCAACATCCTCTGCAGGCCAGCCTACCCACGTCAAGCATCTCTGTCCATGCAAAGTTCATCTTGTGGGAAGGATACACAAATTCACTAATACTTTCTTGCTGTAGACACAGCAGGCTTTACAGACAGAGATACAGGCTCTGGATGACAGCTCAGGCAGGGTGGTACAGACAGGCATGGCACCAGACTCATGCTGAGAAAGATCCCTCTGTCCTCTCCACAGTCATCATTGATGCCAGGGGTCAAAGGAGACAAGCTGACACTGCCAGCTTCTTCCAGAGTAGCCTCAGAAGGAGGGAGCTACTAAAATAGCACATCCAGTGCCTATGGATGTATCTGCAAAAGATAGAGTGCCCACTCAACCACTCCTGTAGCACAGCTCAGGCATCCCTAGAGGAAAGGAAAAGCATACTTACCTTAAAAATTCACTGCAAATACCTGCCTCTTGCCATGAACAGGGTGGTACTACAGTCCAATTCGCTTCAGTGCTCTCAAGGTTGGCACCTAACAGTACGGTGCAGCATTCGAGGCAGGGGGAAAGTGCTGAGGAACAGAAGGGAAGGCTTCAGTAGAAAACAGTACTTACACAAGCAGTGGATCCCTTCACAACTTGGCTTTTTAGTGCCAACTGGGACAATCTGGAGGGGTTTAAAGGACTTGCAGCGTAAACAGACACACTGGTTGTTTGAGAAACCCCCAGGAAACTGAGCAAGGCAACAAACTCATATCCGAAAGGATAAGCAAACACAGGTCACCAAAACAGACCTTGGCGAAATCCACTGTGAAGGAAAGGGTTAAACATCAGCTTATTGCTACGAGACACTAGAAAACTGACACAAGGGAGAGTCCACAAAGCTGTCCTACACAGGGTGTCTCCATCAGAGCTGAATCAGCCACATCAAAGGGCACCCAGCAGAGCAACAGACGGGGAATGAGTGGCTGGAAGCAGAGAGGAACCTGGCAGTACTGGTTGACAACTGGCTAAACAGGAGCCAGCAGTGTGTCCAGGTGGCACGAAAGGCCAATGGCATCCTGGCTTGTATCAGCAATAGTGTGGCCAGCAGGACTAGAGACATAATTCTCTTCCTGTACTGGGCACTGGGGAGGCCTCTCCTCGAGTACTGGGGGCAGTGCTGGGCCACTCGCTTCAAGGAAGAGATTGAGGGGCTGGAGCAGATCCAGAGAAGAGCAACGAGGCTGAGGAAGAGACTAGAGGGAAAGCCTGATGAGGAGAAGCTCTGGGAGCTGAGGTTGTTTAGCCTGGAAAAGAGGAGACTCAGACGGACCTTGCAACTCTATACAACGCCCTGAAGGAAGTTGCAGACAGGTGTGGGCCAGGCTCTTCTCTCAGGCAACTAGAGATAGGAGGAGAGGGCAGGGCCTGAAGCTGCACCAGGGAAGGTTTATGTTGGATGTTAGGAAGCCCTTCCCAACAGAAAGACCTATAATGGACTGCTCAGGGTGGTGGTGGTGGTGTCCCCATCCCTGGAGGTGTTTCAGAACAGACTGGATACAGCCCTTAGTGCCCTGGTCTAGCTGATGTGGTGATGTCAGGTCATAGGCTGGGCTGGATGATCTCAGGGGTCTTTTCCAGCCTCAATAATGCTGTGATTCTGTGATTATTGAAAGATATTTGTGCTAAGGATTAATCAGTCTCCTAATCTCTGAAAAAAAGCACATGAGCAGACAGTTCTCCATTGCAACCTCACTAGATAAACCACTAGGGTCAAGCTAACATAACAACAGTGATTTTAATTACTACTTATGGTAGTACTTATGGTCTCAGGGAATAGATTCACGGAAGGAAAGCATGATTCAGCTTGAGAGAGGAGCAACTCCAACAAGGTTAAAATACAGCACAACTGAGAAGATAAAAGGTTGCAAAGCTTCAACTTTTACTTGGACCAACAGAAACTACATGTTCAACTTTTTATCTCATATCAACCATGCTGTTATCACTGAAGACAACACTTTTTGCTACTAAAAATACAACACAGTAACCAGGATTATCACTGCATGTGTAGTCTGTGACAGCTTGCTTCTCTGCAGTACAGTTGCATCATCTAGTGGACAACAGAGAGAATGCATTAGTTTTTTAAACTCGTTTTACACCCTTTGTATTTGGGTTCATTAAGTATCTTTGCTTTTCCTGTAAATGCAGCTCTTCTTCAGGTTGGAAAAGACCTTTATGATCAGAGTCCAACCATTAATCTACCAAGCCTACTGCTAAACCATGACTTTAAGCTCCATATCTCTATAACTTTTATACATGCCTAGGGATGACAACTCAACTAACATCCTGGGCAGCCTGGTCCAATGCCTGATAACCCTTTCACACACAGTATCACAGTAATGATAAGATTGGAAAAGGCCTTAAAGATCATCCAATCCAACCTAAATCCAACTAAACCAAGTAAACCTAACATCTAGAACATGCCACTCAGTACTTCATCAAGACTAATCTTGAACACCTCCAGAAGTTTACCCTAATCAAGCCTTCTAGTTGAATTCAGCCAGCAAGCTGTGATTTCCTTGCTTTAGT
The DNA here is from genome assembly GCA_013397515.1 of Upupa epops. NCBI lineage: Eukaryota > Metazoa > Chordata > Aves > Bucerotiformes > Upupidae > Upupa > Upupa epops. The sequence continues at coordinate 139,541 of VZRI01006484.1, read as the reverse complement.
ATTAATTATGAAAAACACTAATTTCACACAGTTCAGATCCACCTGCTGCTCCAAATGGGGCAAATCTGTAAATCTTTTTAAAATAGCATTCATGTTCATTGTGTAAATAACCCCATAAAATTCTGTTAGGACCACTTCCCTCTGTCCTGCAGTTCATTATCTTCATAACTGCAGTCACAGATGTGCTGAGTGCAAACAAACACTTCAACTTATGCTGAAGTATAGAACTTTTAAAGGGTTATTCTTTACCTTCTAGGTGGGGAGGGACTACATACCCTGGGAGACATCCTTTTTTAAGAACTTTTTCTTTGGGAATGTAATCTTTGAAATGTTTTCATAGCATAGTTAAAAGCTTTAATTATCCAGGAATGACAGTTGATACTCCCTTATCTTGTCCTGAAACTGACAGGTCTAAAGGCACTTAGCGATGATGAATGATCTCCATACTTTACTGCTGAAGACAACTGTAAACTAGAAGCCACTCTCCACAGAAGATCAAAGAAAATCTACGTCACATTTACATAAGTTGACACAGGAAAGACACTGTCTTGAGTTTTTATGTTTATCATTTTTCAGTAACTTCAGACTACACTTAATTAACTCCCTCCTCTCAAAAAAAAACCCCGAAACAACCAAAAGAACAAAAAAAATCCAAAACAAAAGCCCAAAGCAATCAAGATACATGATTTCTGTCTCAGTAATCACAAGCAGTGACATTTCTCTTATTGCACCTACCCAAACCCAGCATCTTCACTGCCATCACAGAGACTTTCCTACTTTAACTCTCTTTGAGTAACCGTGCACTAGCTGAAACAACTTGCTGACTTGCTGATGTGGTCTGTAGTGGGTTTGCACTGCTAAGGTTGGAATTTATTCATATTACTGCTGAGATAGGCAGATATATCTGAAAGGAAATTTATAAATAAACAGAAATACCTCCTTTCCACATGAAGATCACATCTAAATCTCTTCTTAGGCTAACAGAGAGCCCTAACCAAATGTTAACAGCACATCACTAAAGCTAAGTGATTATGATGTTTGTGGCTCTGAGGGGCTTTAGTTGAAATAGCGGCTGAGAGTAATCATCTTCACTGAAAACTTGATTTAGTGCTGAGACAGCTGGAGAGCACTCCCGGTGCAGTAATTTCTGCAGACACTCTAGCTCATAGCCCAGCTTAGGGATGTCTGCTCTTGCATATTGCTTAGGTTTGATTCAAAATATAATTTAAGCTTTTTCTGACTGAGCATATATGAGCATAAATGCTTAATTGCTCTCTGTGTTACACTGGTTTATCCCTGTTAAAGTCTATAGCATCACTGTGTGTTATGAAAGTAATTGCTCCAGTTCCACTGTATATTCAGGCAGGATTTTGCCTTTGACATTAAACACACACCCCTCTATTCAGAACACTTGCTACAGTGCTTAAGCTACAGCTGAGGGCTTACTGCTGTGCTTACACGCAAGAGACAGACAAGCAATTCATACTGCCCACTATCCAGCACTGCCAGTTCCCATTCCTGCACTCTCTGGAGAGAGTGTAGGAGTTACGGAAGTAGAACCCATATTCAAACCACCTGGTATAAACATGTAGTCTAAAAAGCAAACAAACTGCCATCAGATTGGTATTCCATCATCCAAGACACGTTGCACAGAAGCTGTTCTTGAAATAGCCATGAAGAAAAAGAATGAAAAAAAAAAACCAAAACAATCAAACACCTTTATCTTCTTCAAGACTGGCCCTATCTCATTGCAAAATGATCAACTGAGAAATATAACTGTTATTAGAGAATGCAAAAAGGTTTTATTAAAAGTAAGAGGTCAAACAGTTCAATTGTAATCACCAAAACTGCAAGATTTGTTCAAAGAAAGGACCCCTCAAGCTCGTATCACCCAGTACTATAAACAGCAAGCACACCAAACATTTACAATACTTGCCATCAATATGCTCCCAATATTTAAGTATTTTCAGACCAGAGGACTATGCAAGACCAAAACTGTTTGGCTGGTAGCCAACAGCTTTGTCTTTCATGTATGGCTCTGCACTGCCTTCAGCCTCTATATCCATATTCCTTAGCAAAGTTCATGGATTTATTACCACATTCTGTTAGTTTTTAACTCAGCTTCTAGCTTCCTTTGAAAGACCTTACTTCTTGCACTGTGGATGCTCAGTCGCCATCCACCCTCTTCTTGTTAGTCAGGACTTCTGTAGATCCTTTCGCAGACTTAAAATAAATGGGCAACAGTAACAGGGTCAGGATTTCAGACCCACTTATCTCTGCTGTAGCCAGGTGCAGTGGTAGTAAAAGACCCTTCTGTGAGACTATGAGCTTTCCTCTCAGTGAGATGAGTAAAGATGGCTTTCCAAAATCCAGACTATCATTTCCTCTCAGGAGGTATTTTAGAATGGGACTGACTGACTGGATACAGTGCCACATGACTTGCAGGGGTTAAAACCACAGTTTAGACATACAGGAAAGTGAGCTGGCCCACAGGATGTAATAAATGTGCTTCTAGCTCCAGAAAACACTTTAATTCCTATCCCAACCCATCCACACTGCCCAGTGCTCTGAAATGTAAAGTAACCCCACACTGTCAGCATGTTGATATTAACAGTATATAAAACCTGAGAGTACAAGAGCGTCAGTACATTCAAGGAAACAANATCCAAGCAAGTTTACACAGTAACATTCACAGGGTACCAAAGAAAGAGTGAAAATGCTTTTGAGCTTGAATACTGAACAGTTTTCACCTGTTACCATTTTTGTTCTTATATCATTAGCCAGAATGCCTTTCTGCTGTATATAATAGTATTCAAAAAACAGACAAAATTGTAGAAAACTAAGCAATATCGCTTACAAAAGCTTTTTTTTTAAACTCAGTTTTTAAAAAGATTAATGAAAACAGCCTGTGAAATGTGATTCCACACAAAACAGAAAATAATCACAATTGCAATTATAAATGAAGTTTACACAGCTAAATAAGGGTTCTGCCCTGCAATGCCCTTTGAAGAAGTTTCTCTCTTCTCTAAATAACACAGGGAGCTCAAGCTCCCTGCTTAAGGAGAATACTAAAGGGCAGCTCATCAGACTACCTCCCTGTAGACAGGATAGGTACATTTCTCCGTGTGATCACCAGAACTGAATGGTAACAGAATTAACTGCCTGGGTGGTCTTTCAAATGAGAAACAGAGTTCAAGGTGGTATATCCTTTCAGTTCTCATTCCCAACAGGAGTCAGAACACAAACTAGTGAACCTGGAGGGAGCTTTGACAGCAAAGGAGAATTTCAGACTTCCTTACATTCAAGAAACACTTGGGCTGAAAGTGAAAAGGGAATTATTTTAAGTTGGTCACAATAGGGCTGATCTGTGACCTGGTACAGATCTATTCCTTCAGCAAGGCACATACCCTGCATGAACTACAAAGTCTTAGGGACATGTACAAATCTCAAAGAAAAAGGGTCAGTGCAGGGCGAATATGAATGTCTCTGTTCTCTTCCTCTCCGTCAAGTGTCTCAATTACATGCTGAGGAGTACCTGCCTGACCCCTAAAATCCACATTTTTAGGCACACAGGCAGCTGTAAAGTCTCAGGCTGCTGGAGACCACAGTCCTGCGATGGCTCAAATTATCCCAGAAGCTGTTTTGCCCTCAGCAGCCATGACTTCAGTGAGATGTGATGAAAGCTATCTGCACTTCCTCCTACCACTTGCACTAACTTTTTGTATTACTGAAGAAGGCCAGCAAAGAACAAAATCAGACTCTGAGTCCTGTGTGACCTTGTAAACAAAACTAGGCACATTCTGATGATGTTTTACATTTGCTGCTCAGATCCATTAAAACAGCTGAGCAAGGCACATCCATAGCAAATAAGCTCCAATCCACCATGGGGTCACGTTGTTGCTGTGTTCAAGTTCCAAAGAATCTCAGCTGATTTTTGTAGTATCTTCAGATCTTCTAAGCGTAGGGTTTCTACCAAAGCCAGGTGTTTTGTGAGGTTCCCTTTGTTCCTTTTCAGCTGGGAAATCTGAAGTATATACAAATGGGATGAAATTAGTCACGATGTATATTATTTAACAGAGGACATTAGAAGACATTCGTGACAATATTATTTTTTATTATTATGTAAAATTATTTGGGTTTGGTATCTTTAATCTTCCACAACAGAAACTTATTAATAATAAAACTAAAAAAAAAGTGGGGGAAATCATCACATGGATAGGAAACAATCTGAAAACAAGAACAGAAAGGGAAGGCAAATTGCCTCTTATAAGTTACCTAAGTCCCTGCCATTCTCATTCTCTATGCATACCTCATACTCTATGCATGTTTTTCCTTTGCAAAAGTGGGATTTTAATAACCCTTTTACATGACAGCTATCCAACTTGACATTAAGTACACATTTGTTTGCCAAAGTTCAGAAAGGAAGGAGAGATTGTTTTTGTAAGAGCACCGACCTCCCTCACAGGAGACTGGCTGACACGGGTAGCTCATTTGACTCTAGTGACTTTAAAGACACAGCCTTCACTTTCTGCAACAAGGTACACACAGCAGGTCTGCAATGTCTTAGGTGTCTACCTCATACAAGCCTGAATTTTCATTTAAGAGATAACCTCAACAAACACATTGATACTGTAGGCAGAGAAAGGTTACTTTTCACTTGTTTGCAGGGCTTTGTACCAGCTTTGTTAACATAGTTCCTTTCTTTGCTGCAACCAGAAATTCTGTTGAGTAATTTGGTGCCCTGCAAATAAACCCTACACCACCCCAGTGTACTCAAGTCCCTCCATCACTCTGTTCTCACTCCAGAAAATTACACTGTTGTACACTTATGCTAGGAAAGAAGTCTGTGCTACCTTCCTCTTCCAGTCAAATTACCTGAGAAAGGACATGCTGGGTCTCCTCTATTAAAAATTGGCAAATCTTTGCTGTCATCCTCAGAGCCTGCTGTTCATTTCTGGCTGAAATTACATCACCATGCAGCGTGCGCCTCCAGCAAGTACTAGAACCAAAGGGTTTGAACAACACACAATCATTTGCTCTATTCCCCAGCTCAATGATAAACACATGGTCATGCCAAGAGTAACAGTTGCCATATAAGGCAAATAATTACAACAAACATCCAAAAGGTACACAGCATCCAGATACGTGACTGGTAAGGTAAGAAAAAGAGGAGAGAAATGTAATGGCCTAGAGCAGTGGTTTCAAATCCTCCACCCCTACCTGTGCCGCCAAAGTCACAGTCTGCATCCAGTGAACTTATTTTACTCAGCAATGAATCTTCAAAGCATAAACGGCAAACTTTTTCATTTACTCTTACAAGCAAAGCTCAGGTAACCATTTTCTGTTAATGCTCTTTGAGGCAGGTTTGCCATTTGGAACAAATAATCAAAACTGTGCTGACAGTCACTGGAGAATTTCAGCAGCTTACTCGGACACAGAATTTCAGAAGCAGCCTGTAGAATGCGTGCTTCAAAGAAACAGCCTTTAAAGCCCCATCAAACCAACAAAAAGGTCTGAGTCTGAACCTTTAATATCTGCTTCTCAAAATAGAAAGGGAAAAAATAGTGCATATCTACTACTTAATACAAGAAAGCAAAAGACCAAAGTAAAAAACAGGCAATGACTATACATTCCATGTTATCTGCCTGCTTCTTTGTACTTCTCACTTAAGAGTCAACCAGACTGGGTAAAACAATGGTCACAATACCTCACACACAGCCAGCTTAAAGCAAATAAAAGATATTTCCTAAATATTCAAGGTATTGAACTTACAATTCATCTGCTTCAAGACTTAACAACTTCAAGGCTGTAAGAAGTCTCCAAGACGGTCCATCCCATCCAAAAGTCAGGTTTCTAAAAAAACAAGTTACACTATTGACCTTTTAAAGTGCAGCAGCTTTCTTCCTGAGAGTCCTCTAGGGAAGATTTGCTCTTCAGACTCCCATTCATAGAATCATTCAGGTTGGGAAAGACATTTAAGATCAACAAGTCCAACCTCTACTGCTATCCACACACTGATGACAAACTGCACGTTGAAACCCATCTCAACCTTTGATATTGGCATTTACCACTTCTACGTCCTTACACAAAATTTGACTCCTGGAAAAACCAAAAAACTCACAGGAAAACAACTCTGGAGAAGACTCAGGGGAAACCTTACAAGTCTCTAAGATAACCTGAAGGGAAGTTGTAGATAAATGGGGGTCAGGCTCTTCTCCCAGGCCATTAGTGATAGGACAAGAGGGCAGAACCTGAAGCTATGCCAGTGGAGAGTTAGGTTGGATGTTAGGAAGCCCTTCCTCATGGAAATGGTGATCAGATACTGAAATGGACTGCCCAGATTGGTGGTGGAGTCCCCATCCCTGGAGGTATTTAAGGACAGACTGGACATGGCCCTTAGTGCCCTGGTCTAGCTGATGTGGTGATGTCAGCTCATAGGCTGGACTGGATGATCTCAGAGGTCTTTTCCAGCCCTATTAATTCTGTGATACTGTGAACTTCATATACCTACTCTAAGAAGTCATGATCCTTTAGAATGGAAAGCTTTGCATTTCTCTGCTTGTCCAGCACTGGAAAATATTTGAGGAGAATATCTGCATGAAAACATAATTTAGATATTTAAATAAACAGCAAGCAGGTGAAATGACAATCCTCAATTGTGAAATGACAAATTTAACCATGTTTTTCAAGTAGCTACAGGGCAAATACCAAAACCTGCTACATTCTGTTGAACTTTAATATAATAAAAAAATGTATCTGCCTCACAAAAGCTATCAGCAGTCTCTAGAATTGTATCTTTATAACAGACATGCAGAATCAAATTTATGTTATTAATCACTTTCCAGAATTCTCAGGGGATCAGGCCTTCAGTTCTTAAGTCAATGATATGATCTCAGATATCTACTCTGTCCTGGTGAGACCACATTTGCAACATTGCGCCCAGTTCTCAGCCCCTCAGTTCCAGAAGGACACAGAATTGCTTCAGAGAATCCAGCACAAAGTCATAAATATGATGGAGTGGAGCTTCTTCCTGAAGAGGAAAGGGTGAGGGATCTGGGTCTCTTTAGCTTGGAAAAAAGGAGACTGAGGGGTGACGTCATCAATGTTGATAAATATGGCAAGGGCGGGTGTCAGGAGGAAGGAGCCAGGCTCTGCTCAGTTTCATCCAATGGTAGGACAAGGGGCAATGGATGTCAGCTGAAACATAGGAGGCTCTACATAAATATGAGTGATAGACCTCTGGAACAGGCTGCCTGGGGAGTTGTGGAGTCTCCTTCTCTGGAGACATTTAAACCCAGCATGACCATGTTCCTATGTGACTTGATCCAGGCGATCCTGCTCTGGCAGGGAGACTGGACTGGATGATCTTTCCAGGTCCCTTCCAATCCCTAACAGATTGTGATTCTGTGATCCAGCTGGAAACATCACATATACACTGCTAAGAAATGCAATTTTACAAAAGACTTACTAAAGAACACTCTACATTTTGAAAGTTCAATTCTTAAGTTCTATGCAGTTTAAAGTGGTGTCAAATCTTCTTCACTCCTTGGAAATACACTAGTATTTTGGTGGGACTAAAAAACATGATAATGCTTTAATATGCTGCATGTATTGTGTGCATATGTGTATATGCACACACATGAACTTCTTCACTACCTTTATCATCCTTTTTTATCAACATCTCTTGAAGACCAATAGTACTAACATGTTTGGATGCTCTGTTCGATATTAATATGCCTTTCAAGGTCAAGACAATCTGTAATACAACCTGATGAGACATAAACACTGCTGTGAGGGTTATCCTTGGCAACAAATCCATATTCTAGTAGCAGTCGCTGATTATCATGAGGTCCATAGCAGATAAATACTTCTTCGTATTTTTTGTAATGTGAATTTGTCCATATTTCATATCTTCTTGTCTGCTCATTAAATGCAGCCTTTACCTTTCAGAAGTTAAAAACAGAAGGTTTACTCTTGGCAGGAAGACAGCATGAAAAAGCAATCAGACCTTGAATATTAAAATTCAACAGTACTGAAACATTTCTCTATCACTGGAATAAAACAGGTAATGTTACAGACACGTAAAATGGCAATCCATTATTAGTATGAAGACCAAATAGCAAAACTTCTGGCTGCAGGATAGGCCACCCACTCTGTTGACTTTAGAGAGGCCCCAAATTCACAAATGAAGATGGATGGCTTCATGCAGAGTTGGCCACTTCCTTGCTGTCCCAAATCTCTGTTGGCACACACTCCCTGTGACATAAAGTGGAAGCGCTCCATACTCTTTCCTAAGGCTGCTCAGAACCTTCAGACTGCAGTCAAGTAATAGAGGGACCACTTAACTTGAGATTTGTCTTGGGAACTGAAACTTTCAGGAGAGTAGAGTAGGATCATATTTACAAGTGGCTTCTCCCAATAGTTACCCTGGATGCAAACCTCATGCAGCTCCTGTGGGCTCTTCCTGTAACTTTGCCTTGCTGCATAAAACTGAAGCATTTGATTCATCTTTATCCAACTGCCTTGGGTTGAATAACAAGGATAGACACCAACCAGGAGCACACAGCCTGCACATGTTCTCAACACACATTTGAGATCTCTCCCTGACATCCTGACACTCCTACCCCATTGTACCTGTATTGAGAGAGTACATTTACAAATAAAGAAATTACCTATTTTTAGTTTCTTACCTGAACATTTGGACTGTGGTTTAGCAAATCTAAATATGGTGCCAAAGCATAAACATCTGGCTCAAGAGAAAAGCATTCCTTCTGTGAATGTTTCATGTATATTGACCTGGTATTAATAGTGCACCAAGCCCACTCTAGAGAACTGTAGTTAAAAATGGTTTCCGTGTTCTCACCAAACAAAGGCTGCAGTGAAGACAAAAAAGGCCTGGCAGACACATATAACTCTTGAACCATGGTTCTCTGCTCCTGAGCCTTCTTTCTTAAAGGTTCAGGAAGAAGGTTTATTACATCATGCTCCAAACAAACAGGGCAAGTATATGTCTCGGGTAAAACATCAAGATATGGCTTCCACAGTGATTTATCACCAGCATGCTTCTCTGCTATTAAAAATGTGCACAGTGCTATCAAAGGAGAAACAGGAGGCTTCCATCTATTTGAAAATAAAACAAAAATAACAACAGAGCAGATACACAGAGGTGAAGCAGGAAATAGATGCAGCAGTATTTTATCTCTCATCTAGTTCTTTTAAATTTTATAAATAGCTTCAATTTTAAACTTCTTTGTAGTTTATCTCAAAGTTCTTTTGATGATTTCAAAGGGTCTATAAAAGCTGGTTTGTAGTAACAACTTCAGGCTCATCTCCTAGGTTAGTTTTTGGCTGGTTCTTTGTGGGGGCAAGTGGAGGGTTTTAGACTACATAACCAATATTCAATATCCAGCACAGGTCCTTCTGAAATTTCTAAAAGGCCACGTTCATGTCACTGCTTTGCAACCCCACTTACCTTCCTTCTCCTACTGAAGCATATTCACAGATTCATACATAGAATCATTCAGGTTGAGATCACCAGGTCCAACCTCTTGTTTACAACAGAAGAAGACTGAAATTTTCAGCCATTGTGACTAAGGACAACACATCTGCTGCTTCTTTAAGCCTCTCTGAGTATCACTAGGTTAACTTAGGCCAAACCAGATGGTTAAGTCAGGAATGACAGTCCTAATTCTTGATTTCTGATGGACAAGAAATCTCTTGGGAATATGTTCTGTAAAAGTATTGAAACTAACAAAGAATCTTTCTGTTTTTTTTTTATTTTGTTAGTATTTTCAAGTTTCACTTTAGCTTCTGACTAGAAATAACTGCATCTTCTACATCTGGTGACTGTCTTTAATTCTAATTCTAAACCCCTAATTCTGATCATACCCAGACATGCACCCCAACAGCAGTCTGAGTGATGTATCTCTTACAGAGCTGCCTGTTCCCTTATTTCTCACTCCCATCTACTCATAGATTTCATGTCATTAAAAAAAAGCAAAGACAATAGAAATTAACATTTTGAAAAGGTAGATTCTCTCCCAAGAGAATCCAACAATAGGACAAGGGGAATTGTTTGAAACTGCAGGAGGTTCAGACTAGATCTTAAGAAGTTCTTCAGTGCAAGGCTGCAGAGACTCTGGAATCAACTGCTCAAGGAGGCTGTGGCTGCTCCCTCCCTGGAGGTGTTCAAGGCCAGGTTGGATGAGGCCTTAAGCAACAAACTCTGGTTGAGAAGAATCGCTGCCCATGGCAGGGGGGCTGGAGGAAATGAGCCATGAGGTCCCTTCCAACCTTAAACCATTCCATGATTTGATGATAACCAAATTCATAACTAAGTAATTTAGGTCCAAGTTGGCTTTAGAGGCTCAAGCCTATAGCAACTCTGCCTAGTTAAACAGGATGCTCTGTGTCAAACTTTACTTATCTGAGCATTCCACATACATGGACATCCATAAGAAATATTCACACAAGTTAGGGTGTTGAGTTTAAAGTCCTATCACCACTTAAAATGATTAACCTACTAACGAGCAATCCACGGTAAAGTATCCATAGCATATAATTTTTTACTTACTTCATAATGTATTCTCCCAAGCAGCTACTAAGGACAGTGCCCGTGGTGAGTAAGCATTTCTCATGCAATGAAATAACTAGATCCTTTGCCTTTGAAGGAAAGGAAAAAAAAAGAATAGTAAAAGTGCAGTGTAAATAATTCATCTACTAGTTGATTTCTGAACAGAGACACATTCCCCAGGAAAACTAACGTCACAAAACAAGCAGCCATGATGTTAAACTTGATGGAAACTGGAATGGTTTTAAAACAATCACAGTCCAGGGAAGGATGACAACTACAGACAGTAGAAATGGTCACCTGCAGAGAGTTAGCTGCCCACAGCAAGTTTGCTATCTGGCTAATCTTTTTTTTTGTTCTGATATGTTAGATCAGATCTCCCAAACAGCTAAACTTTTACCAACACAGCAGGATGAAACAGGGATATTTTAGGTGATGTCTATCCTGACCTTGCTTCCCAGGCTGCTGCTGTGTGTGTGAATTAACTTTCATGCCTGGCTTGAGCCACATGCCCATGCCTGCAGGGAATGGACACAAACCAAATCAATACTCTCCCCTTCCCATTCTTCCCTTGAATTTCCCTGTCTTGCTGAAGCCCAGCTGAGTCTAGCTCTCATTTCATCCCAGCACTGTGGATATCCTGAGCCTCTGGCTTCAACTGCTGGCTGTAATCCTGAGCCAGTGTAAGAACATACAGTTCTCCACACAGGACTTCTCCACTGCATCACCCTGTTACATCTTGCTCTATTTGCAAAAGGTTCTGTGTCTGATTCCCCTTTGATATCCTGTTCTCCTAACCGTTAAGAAACTTCAACAAGCCTATTCTCTGAGAAGCACTCTTCCATCAGAGTTCAGTATTTCTGTGCCAGTATCTGATGGGCAAAGCATTTTTTCTATCACTCCTCTTTTCCGCTGGGATTATTTAAGAAATTATGCTTTTATTAGCTGATCTGCCAAAAAAGAAGAGGGCTGTCTATGTGCGACTAAAGCTGCTGTTTTACTTTAAGGTTTCACAAAAAGACAATCTAAAGGCAAATGGCATTTGAAACCTCATCTCCTTCCCCTATCCCTCCCTCTGTCTGTAGCTCTGCTGGGGGTTATTGTGGCCAAAATGTAGAATCCTGCACTTGGCCCTGTTAAACCTCATCCCACTGGCCTCTGCCCATTGACCCAGCCTGTCCAGATCTCTCTGCAGCATCTTCCTCCCCTCTAGCAGATCAACACTTCCCCTCAACTTGGTGTCATCTGCAAATTTCCTAAGAGGAGATTCCATCCCCTTATCCAGGTCATCAATAAAGATGTTGAATAGAACGGGGTCCAGCACTGATCCTTGGGGGACACCACTGGTCACCGGACACCAACTGGATGAAGTACCATTCACAACCACTCTCTCTGCCCAGTCATCCAGACAGTTTTTAACCAAGTGGAGGGTGCATCAATCCAAGCCATGGACTGCCAGCTTTTCCAGGATGGTGCTATGGGAGTCTGTGTCAAAGGCTTTGTGGAAATCTAGGTAGATCATATCCACAGCCTTCCCCTCACCCACCTGGCGGCTCACAGAGTTCTGCTCCTTCTGGTTTCACTTAGCCACTGACTACCTTAAGCTGAAATGAGACTACATACTAAGTGTCTGTATGAGTACAGTAACATCTTCATCTAACAATCCCTAAGGGTACATAGGATATGATCTTACAAAGAAGCCAGCGCTGCATGTTCTGTATTAGGCCAGAAGTGACATTCACAACAGGGACTGCTGAAGACCTCATGTCAAATGCTGAGCATTGCTTGTTGCCACAGGTCACTGCTTCTCAAAAGAACCAGAGGAGCTCTTGCATTAGAATTGATATTACTAACCTTAAGAGCTTTTGTTGTCATGAGTCCTCTTCCTGTATCTGAAGCAGGAACAAAGGGGATGCTTTAATACATGTATATTTATCAAATACAACACACTGCAGTAAGTCATAATAAATTAACTGGGGAGCAAAGAAAAGCTCTAAAAGAATACATATTATCCCTTACAAATCAAGAAAATCAGTTACAGATTGTTCCAGATACAGACCTAGCTTTTTTGTTCTGTTTATTTATTTATTTCAGGACCCTAGGAAACCTTTCCCCTGCATCCCCTGCTACACTTGCTGTTCAGTTCTAGCAATAACTCAACTTCTTTTTCCCAATGATTTATTTCAATACATCTGTTATCACTGGCTGCTGTTCATGGTTTCAGAGTTTTAACTAAACTACAATTTCTATTCACAGTATTTTCCTCTTTATTCTCTCTGTTCTTTCATTAATATTGCAAACATATTTTGAAACACAACCTACTTAAAGATAAAAAAACACAAGTCTATATCTTTATTATAAGCACTATTAAGTGAATCCAAGCTCTAAAATCTGTACCACTACATTTGTTGAACTTCATTGGTGGAGCTGGGGGGGGGAAGAAGATTAACGAATTACTTCCAAGTTAGATTCTGTTACTGAAAACACTGTGCTACTAACACTTAACACCTCTGTCCACAACGAATTCAGCATGGGTGGGCATGTTTTGCGGCACACCAGAGTACTGTCATATAAGAGGTTTACACAAGATCATCTCCATGTAAGAAATGGTTTACTCCAGACATTCTTATCTGCTGGCTTATGTTAAATGACATTCAGGTGCGTTACCCAGAAGTCCTTAAAAGACTCATGGTAACTGGGTTCTTTCCTGATGCCAGTCAGGTGTGTGATTAGAAATTAAAGCAAAAATCTAACATTCTTAGAAGAATCAGAAATTTGTGTATTGAATAAATAATTAAAACATTACCCCAGAACTGTGCTGGCCTTAAATTACTGTCTTCAAATCCTCTATCTTTCAGCCACTTCTTAAGTTTAATATATTCCGGCTTGTGGCTGCAGTTGACTGAAAATAAAAAAGAAGGGATTAGTGCTAGAAAAATGCACTCTGCTGGAATATAAAGGGTATTGAAAAGCTTTACTGTATTGTCAGAGAAACTGTGATTTTGGGCATTTTAATATAGCAAAATAAAATAGCAAGAAAGGTTCCTGGTTTAACAAGTTTCAGAGCTCTCAGAACAGTAGGAATTATTCAGCATATTCAGGAATCCAGGAATTCAGAATAATGTGGGCCATTAGTCAGAAGACAGCTCTCAATATTCACCATGCTGTTTGGTATTGTAAACTACTATTAATTGTAAACCATTTGCATAGACAAGGCTAACATTCCTTAATGTTATTTTCAAAGCAGAAAAGGTGTTTGACAAATATACACTACCAAATGAAACCTTGTCAAACAGTGGGTCATTTTATTTTTTAGCAGTACTTCCAGGGATAGTACCTCCATCCATAAAACTCTGCAAGCGTTTTCTTCTTCTCTTTCGAGCTGTCCGACCTCTAATTTTCTTCATGTTAAATCTCAGATTTTTGTCTTATTTAGAGAACCTGAATTAAAAAGAAAACACAGTTATTAAAAATATTTGAAGTGCCTTTCAAACACTACATATTGATTTTATCTCAATCAGCACAGTCTGCTTAATAACTTGCATCTTCAAAGTTTACAAAATACACTACAAGCAAACCTCAAAATGAGGGTAGGTGACAGGGATAAGAGAAAACATACAGCTTTTATCTCCAAACATTATCTTAGCCAAGGCATGGCTGTAATCCACTAAAAGAAATGAGACACTGGTGTTTCCATGCATGGAACTAAAAGTTTTAAAACAGCAAATGCACTGCAGTTACAGAAAATTATAACTGCATCCTGGGCTGCATGAAAAGGAGCATAGCAAGCATGTCAAGAAAGGCAGTTCTGCCCCTCTGTTCTTGAGACACTCCACCCAGAGTGTTGTGTTCACTCCAGAGCCCAGCACAAGGACATGGAGATATTGGGAGTGGGTCTAGGTAAGAGACAAGGATGATCAGAGGGCTGGTAACACCTGTCCTTTGAGGAAATACTGAGACACTGGGGTTGTTCAGCCTTGAGAAAACGATGGCTCTGGGGAGATATTACTGTGGCCTTCCTGTATGTGAAGGGGACCTACACGACAGTTGAGAAGGGCCTTTTAAAAGGGGCTGGTAGGGATAGGCTGAGGAGTAATGGTGTTAAACTTAGGGAGGGTAGATTTAGATTGGATCGAAGTAAGTTCTTCACTGCGAGGCACTGCAGCCCGTTGCCCAAGGAAGTTGTGCAATCTCCATCCCTGGAAGTGTTCGAGGCCAGGCTGGATGGGGCTTCGAGCAACCTGATTCAGTGAAGGTGTCCCTGATCTTTAGGGTCGTTTCCAACATAAAACAACCTACAATCCTATACTAAACAGTGCCAGGCTTTTATTCACGTAGCAAGAGGAGCAGAGCGGATCCCACCCATTTCAGGAAGCGGTGACACCGTACAACACTGCAAAACCCCCAAGTGCCATACACCGCAGTGGCACACGGGCATCCCTCACTGCCGGCTTGTCCAGCACCCCAAACCACCACCCAGCGCGGCTCGGGAGCCGGAAGGAGAAAACCGGCCCAAGAAGCCCCGGCCTCGGCTCGGAAGCCTCTTCCCCGCACCCGCTGTACCAGACAACCCCCCGGAGGGCCCGTTGGAGGCGGTGAAGACCGAAGGGTTGTGGCGCCAAAGCCCACCTCCCCAAGAGACTCAGCAGTGGCTCCAGCTCCCGGTCCCCTCCTGGACTGAAACCGCGACGAGGCAGAACGAAGAAGCCAAGCCCACGCCCGCCGGCGAGAGCACCGGGACTGTCGCTTCCCGCCCCCTCGCCGCTGTAGGCGGGGCTCCCCTGCCGCCATCTTAGGGGCGTTCACTTGCTGCCCCGTAAGGTCGTGGTGCGGGAGCGGCTGCTGGGGGTTGGTTTCTGCTCGGCGGTGGGGAGTGAGAGGGAAAGGTGGGTAGTGCCGGGTGTGGGGAAGGGGAAGCCGGCAGCTACTCTCTATGTTCAGCCTCGTGGCGGGGAGCGAGTCGGGTTTCATCGCGGGGTCGCCCTGCCGTCCCGTTAGGCAGAAGAAGCAGCTCCGGGGAGGTGGTGGGAAGCGGGGTGTGAGCTCTGAGCGGGCTGGGCCCTGGTGGCGACCCCCGAGGGTGTCTTCTGGCCCGGATGAAGTCGGGCAGTAGCTGGGTGGGCTTTTAGGAGATGATTGGGTTTCCATCCTCGCTTCGTGCCTGCCTTTCGATCCGTTTTGAGATGGCCAGTGCTAGCAAAGCAACTTTTTGAACTTGCTTTTGTAAAGGCAATGCTTCTTTAAATGTGTTGTCTGCAAAGCATAAGACCCAGCAAGCGGGTTTTGCATCTGCAGCTGACTGGTGTGTTAAACAGAGGCGACACTGTGTGCGGTCGGTCTGTGCTTTACTGTTTGCGTCTAAGAACGCTGGAGTTGCTTCTGTCTGGCTCTTGAGCATCGAACCACGGTTCCGCTTTCTGAGCCTGAGTTTGTCAGCACTGGCTCCATCAGAAATTGAACTGAACCTGCTGAATAACCTCAAAAGAAGGACCAGCCCGAAGTGGCCCTGCTCTGGCAGGGAGGTTGGACTAGATGATTTTTTGAGGGGCCCTTCCACCCCCTAAGTTTCTGTGATTCTGTGACATTATATTGCCATAAGGTATACATGCAGGAGAGCTTACTTCCATCAGAAGTCTAGTTTAGTTCTAAAGATTAGTCATTAATTTATTTTTTTATTACTGGTTTTATGCAATCACTGGGCTTGTGATTGCATAATTGATTCACAACACCCAATGTGTATTTCTCTGTGAGTTCTTTGTGCTTCTTTAGTAACTTATAGTTAGTGTACCCCTTAATGTAGTTTTACACAATTCACAGGGGAGCTCTAAATTATATCTTAAAGAAAAAGTACTTTCTTTTCAGGTAACCATCTTTGTTTGTCACTGTGCGAAGTAAAGTTCTTTGCTCTTTGCAGTTATACTCATTTTGGCATACGTTCAGAGAGGGCAATGTCCAACGTGCCAGTGGCTGTGGTGACCGGGTCCAACAAAGGGATTGGATTCGCAATTGTGCGGGCTCTGTGCAAGCAGTTCCCTGGAGATGTGTACCTGACAGCCCGAGACACTAGCCGTGGGCAGGAAGCAGTGGCAAAGCTGCAGGAGGAAGGACTACATGCACACTTCCATCAGCTAGATATTGATGATCTGCAGAGCATCAGAACTCTCCGTGACTTCCTCAAGGAGAAATATGGAGGACTGAACGTGCTGGTTAATAATGCAGGGATTGCTTACAAAGGTAAGAAGCAGAGTGTCTGAAGCAGATCTGTGTGCTGCTAAGCAGAGAGACAGCTCAAGAGTAATGAGAGGACAATGTAAAGTGGTTCTTCCTCTAGCATCTCTTGGGCTAACTGCATGTAGAGATGCTTCCCTGGAATATTTTATCTGCATCACAGACATAGCACGAAAATACTTCAGGCACACAGTGCATGTGAGCATAGTTGGTTCTCTTGACTCAGTGCCATGGGCTTTACCAGGCCCATGGGATCTCATTATCTCTGTGACTATCAGCTGTGTTCCTCTGGGATTCCTGTTTTCTCTTCTGCAAGCCTCATGCTTTGGTCAATACTTTATCTGCTAAAGTTGATAAGAGAGAACCTGTGGCCAGCCTGGGTGATCTTGTAATTTTTACTTATCTTTAAATTCACTTACCTGTAAACCAGTTAACATAAGTGTTGCTGTTCTGAGCAAGAGTTTAACCCTTTCATCTTCTAGTGATTTGGAGGTCAGGGAAAATGAAGACATAGCAGTTGCAAGGTAGAAGAGCACATTCTCCTTGTAGGTGTTAATAAAGCAACTTAAGCATCATGTTAGCTCCAGATAAAGCAAGTCACACGCATCACTTCAGTTTCCTGCAAGTGCAGACTTGTTCTTTCTATATTTTCTGATTCATGTTGGCTTGGGTTTTTTATATCTGACTGATCTCCAGTTAGAACACGTAACTGTTCAAGCACAGTGGTGTTCTGACTCACGTGTTCACAGCATGACTTAAGGAGGTCTTTTGGGTAGTATGGATAGATCTTCACCTGCTGCTGAAGATGGAGCTTCTCATGCAGTAGGAGGGCAGTGTAGTGGTGTTCTGAAGTCCAGTCACTGTATGGTAGTGTGCAGAAAGATTGCTTGTGTTCAAGATAAGCTTAACAGGAGGCAAATCTTATGATGTGCTCAATATAAAGAGATGCTTTATATTGCAGCAGCAGTGTTATGGTTTAACCCAACAGACAGCAAAACACTGTGCTGCCATTCACTCACTGTCCCTGCAGTGGAATTGGAGAGAGAACTGGAAAATAGGTAAAACTGATAGGTTGTGATAAAGGCATTTTAGTAGGACTGAAAAGGAAGATAATAGTAGAAGTTAGAAAATAAGTGATATACAATGCAATTGTTCACCACCTGCTCACCACCCAGTCCCTGGGTAGCAAGCTGCCATCCCACAGCCAACTCCCCCAGTTTTATTGTCCAGCACATGATGTGGTGCAGAATATCCCTTTGGCCTGTTGGGGTCAGCTGTGTCCCCTCCCAGCATCTTGTCTTCCCTGTGGTCTCGCTGGCAGGGCAGCAGGAGAATCTGAAAAGTCCCTGACTTAGTGTGAGCACTGCTCAGCAACAACTAGTATGTCAGTGCGTTGACATGGCATACCACCTGGTAAGAAGAAAGTTAACTCTGTCACAGTTGAAATCGGGACAAACGGTTAAAAGACTGTATCTCTGTCCATGCTTGTCATTTATAAAAACAGTAGGTGCTCAGATCAGTATTCAGTTAATGATCAGGATCTTAGCCTACTAGTGACAGTTTCAGCAAAACTGAGCTACAGCAGGTGCAATATAGTGTGTGTTTGCTGTTAGCTGTCTTTGCAGCAGTTGTAGTCCATATCAGGGTGGGTACTTGGACAGGTAAAACAAAAGCTCCTTAGATTGCTGCAGCAAGATTTGCTAGAGGCTCACATCTGAGAAGTCTTGGACTTGTTATACTGAACAGATAAACAGGTAAAATAGTGTGACCATTAGAGTTCCTGTTACTCCCTTACAATGTCATAGGTTTGGGTTTTTATTCAGAAGTTGGTTCCAAATGTTTAGCCTAGACTTCAGTCAAGCTGATAAATTGCTATAAGTAACATAGATCATAAAATTAAGAAATGTGATAGAAGAGCCAGTCCTAATTGTGTGTTAAGTCAGTGTCTAGCTCAGAGGCTGGTGGGTTTAACATCTGTGTAAGAAGTTGCTGTGATGCTTTTGGCTTAAATTATGGCATCCCAAGATTGGTGTTACCCAGGCTTCTTGTCTTGAAAGCTTTCTGCTACCATCTGAGAATTTGCTTGCTTTATTGTAGTACTGTATCATTGTTGTCTGTCAATTTATGGTTCTGGGTTTGTGCTGCATTACAGATAACACAGCAAAAATCATTTGTATATGAAATTACATGAGCAGTCATAGGTTGCCTTCTGAATGAGGACCTGTCAGAACAGTCATTCTAGTGACGGCCATTAAATCAAGGGAGTGCATACCTTTCAGGTGTTACTTGTAAGATGTTTGGGGTCTAAGTGTAGGAAAGCTGCTGTCTTGCAAGGTGGGTAGGGAAGCTGGAGTTTGGGGTTGTGTAGGTGTTTAGTTTCTTCTCCCACTGACTTAACTCTTGCACTGGGCCATGATCTGGTTTTGTTACTGATTTAAATTCAAGTCAGTGATTTGCAAAACTTGATGCCATTGGTGATGGTTGCTTGAGAGTACAAATAAGTTAGTTATTAATTACAGGTCTGTTTTTCAATGAAAACACAACTGCATTAAATACTAAGTGACAGTTACTGCTTTGGTCTGAACTATGGAGACAGCTGAACACCTGCCTAATCCATGTAGGTGGCCGTAATCAAGGCAGAGAGACTGAGCCTGTAGCAGAAGATGAAGAATGCTCTCTCTTCCCCCTCAGAGCAG
This sequence comes from Upupa epops, assembly GCA_013397515.1. Lineage (NCBI taxonomy): Eukaryota > Metazoa > Chordata > Aves > Bucerotiformes > Upupidae > Upupa > Upupa epops. The sequence continues at coordinate 120,047 of VZRI01006484.1, read as the reverse complement.
GATGACACATAGCATATGGCATATTCTGATGGCACATCCTACCCTGCTTCTGGTGATAGCACGCTGTCAGTTCTAGTTGATGAAAACATACCCTTACAGTGCAGTTCCATATTCTCCTTACGGTTGCCTAAGTCGGCTCTATTCCTGTGCTAATTCAAACTGTTTTGCTTGTGTTAGCACGGATCTGCCAGTTCGGGGAGTGATTCATCACATACTGTTTATCAGGTTTGGGATTGGTTTGTTTTCTACCAACTGCACCAAGTCTTAGCCATGCATTCCTTATAGAAGCTTTGACATCATTACAGTTTGGCACCAGCTAAGAATCAGAGACATGACAAAGTAAGGATACAGAAGTAGTTGTCTGCCCAGTTCAACTGGTTACTAGTTCAACTTTTGCATCTNCCTGTGCTAATTCAAACTGTTTTGCTTGTGTTAGCACGGATCTGCCAGTTCGGGGAGTGATTCATCACATACTGTTTATCAGGTTTGGGATTGGTTTGTTTTCTACCAACTGCACCAAGTCTTAGCCATGCATTCCTTATAGAAGCTTTGACATCATTACAGTTTGGCACCAGCTAAGAATCAGAGACATGAGACAGTAAGGATACAGAAGTAGTTGTCTGCCCAGTTGTTGGGTGTTAGTTCAACTTTTGCGTCTTCAGTGGCAACATCCTAGTTTCAGGGTCTTCCCTTCTGATTTTCCTTATGCCCCCTCTTTTCCCCTGATGCATTAGGACGATGGCAAAGTGCTGTACATTTAGGAGAAGGTACTTGCATGTGGTAGTACCAGCGCAGACTGCACATCGGGTGTGAGTTGGTATAAGCAGATTGTTGGGCAGCACACTGTGTGAAAGTAGTTTTTACTTGTCTCTTCCATATAAAAGGCAGAATGACCAATGGCCTGTGGGTTGGCAGATGACTGCAGAGTCAACTGGCTCTCCTGAGGTGAGGCTTCAGTTGAGAAGAGGTGAAAGCATAATTGTCTCATTATTTNAGACTGCACATCGGGTGTGAGTTGGTATAAGCAGATTGTTGGGCAGCACACTGTGTGAAAGTAGTTTTTACTTGTCTCTTCCATATAAAAGGCAGAATGACCAATGGCCTGTGGGTTGGCAGATGACTGCAGAGTCAACTGGCTCTCCTGAGGTGAGGCTTCAGTTGAGAAGAGGTGAAAGCATAATTGTGTCATTATTTGTGTAATATTGCAGAGCTAGGTCCTCTGTAAGAATGTGTTGATGATGTTGCTGGTTTTTATTATGTATTCTAGTTGCTTACATGCCTCTTCCCTCACTAAACAGAAAAAAACATTGGGGCTCTGGTAGCCTGGTAAATTCCTTTCAAACAATAGTGCAACACTGATTTCTATTTTTTTTTTTTTCTTCCCTCTCTACCACCTCTTATGAAAAGTTCATGACACAACTCCATTTGCCACCCAAGCAGAGGTTACACTGAAGACAAACTTTTTTGGAACCAGAAATGTTTGCACAGAACTGTTGCCTCTGATGAAGCCTTATGGTAAGTGTAACCTAACAAGCAGGGAAATAAGAATTTCTTTTTATGAACTTTGGCCTGCAAGTGTTCAAATTCTGTATTGTCTTAGAAGCATACTGCCCCACAGCAAGAAGGGGTGCAACTTGCTGTACTGTAGATAAGAGAACACATGGCCTTTCATGTCCCCTAAAATGTTTCTACTGTGTATATTTACATTGACTTTCAAGCTGGTCCCAATCTTCTGTTAATGGATTGGAGTGGAATTCTCATCTTGCCTCAAAAAGACTTGAACTTACGTGTTTGGATGTCAAGAAACACCTTACTTCCAGAACAGATGATTAGACACTGGAATAGACTGCCCAGGGAGGTGGTAGAGTCCCCATCCCTGGAGATTTTTAAGAAAAGACTGGATGTGGCCCTTAGTGCCCAGCTGATGTGGTGATGTTAGGTCATGGGCTGGGCTTGATGATCTTGACTGGTCTTTTCCAGTCTCAATAATTCTTTGTTTCTGTGTTGCACCCATGGTGTCGGTCAGCGTAAATTGTGACTGCTTTAGAATGGAATTTCTGATGATACAGCTAGGATAAGAAAACGCCTAAGCACAGTATTTGCGCTGAGTGTGACATGACATGCCTGTTCTCACTGCTACTGAACAAAGCATCTCTATAAGCTATTGGCCTGTCTCTTACCTAGATAGCAGCCTTTGCTGTGATTCCTAGCGTTTAGTGATGTAGTTATAAATGGCACTTGAGGGTGTGCAAAAAGTTACTGTGATTTGGTGGTGTTAGGGGAACTGAAGGCTAGACTAGGGATGTAATTTTTTTCTCTGTACTGAGCACTGCTGAGGCCTCACCTTGAGCACTCAAGGCTGTTTTGGGCCCCTCGCTTAAAGAAACAGATTGCTCATTTGGATCTGTTCCAGCTGCTCAATGAGGATAGTAAAGGGACTGGAGGGAAAGTGTTTTGAGGAGAGGCTGCGAGAGCTGGGGTGGTTTAGACTGGAGAAGAGGAGACTTGGGGAACCTTCTCACATGCTATCACTACCTGAACAGAAGTTGTAGACAGGTGGGGGCTAGGCTCTTTTTCCCAGGCAACTAGTGACAGGACAAGAGGGCAGGGCCTGAAGCTGTACCAGAGGAGGGTTAACTTGGATGTTAGGAAGCAGTTCCTCACAGAAAGGGTGATTAGATAGGTCTTTGGCTGGACTTGATTATCTCAAAGGTCTTTTCCAGCCTGAATAATAATTCTGTGATTCTGTGGAAAAACACAACACTGCTTTACCAAAAATGGCAGAATGTAGCAGGGTCAAAGAAGATGGATGCATTGATAAGAGTTGTTAGCACTGTGCAAACAATCTGATTTTGCTGGGCAGCTCTGTTGGATGTTCTCTACACAGAATGTCTGTGTTTTCAAAACCTGTGGACTCTGGAAGTGCCCTGGAATTTTACCTGTATATCACAACTAATATGAAAGGAGGATATTTGGATCCAATACCCATACCAAATCAAAGGGTTCCTTTTAAATACGGTTTGAGAGTTGGAGTCATTACATATTTTGTATATATTTGGTTAAGTTCTATAAATGAAATGCTGTCTGTATCAACATATAAATACCTATAGACTTGTAAGGTAAAGTTTGCTGAATAGATGAGAGAAGCTGGGATCTGCTAGTCCCTAGGGATGAAGGAAATCATAAGAGATTAATTTTATGGGTTGTTAAGGGATAACCACTGCCTGAATTGCAGTTTAGTCCTTTTGTACTAAAGGTGAAGGACAAGACCGTTAATAAAATTCATTAACTTAACAGATTCTTTTCCTTGAGATCCAAATCTTCCTGATCATTCCCACATGCATCCCCTGACTGGCTGTAAAATAGCAAGAAAGAGGAAAACAGTGCAATACAGTTTTGGAACATGAGATCCCAAACTGATTCAACTGAACCATTCCTTTGTACTGAAGTGATAGGGGCTAAACAGTTTACTCTAGTTTTGCATACTGAGATTTGTAAGTCTTCAAGTATTCTCTAAACAAGCTGATAGTCTCACTGCATGAAGAACTAGATAGCTTTTGTTGAATTCTCTAATATTCTAGCTTTTGAGGTAAATTCTCAGTGCACTTTCTCACTTCTGCAAAAGCTCGAGTAATGTTTTCAACCAGAACTTCAAGAGTAAAGCTAGCTGCTGTTACTGAGCGAGCCACCTTCTATGAACCTGCCTGCAGAATGTAATAGGCTATTTCCTGGAAGAATAACTGCAGTTTGATGGAGAGTTTTTGCAGATTCAAACTATAGATTAGCCTTTGTAATGAAATTCATTAGAAACATGTGACATTGAGTTAACTGAAGCTCTGTAAAATAGCCCACACAAAATACTTTTACAGGTGTTGACCTCAGTACTGAACCCATAACTGTAGTGTAAACCCACTCCTGTGTCATGGCTTTAGTGTGTGCAGGAGTAACTAGTCCTCGTTCTCTTTTACCAGGTAGAGTGGTGAATGTCTCTAGTATGGTAAGTAGCTCAGCTCTGGGAGGCTGCAGCAAAGAACTACAGCAGAAGTTTCGCAGCGACACAATCACTGAAGATGAGTTAGTGGAACTCATGACGAAATTTGTTGAAGATACCAAGAAAAGTGTGCATGAGAAAGAGGGTTGGCCAAATACTGCCTATGGGGTGTCCAAAATCGGTGTCACAGTCTTGTCCCGGATTCAAGCTCGAATGTTAAATGAGAAAAGAAAAGGTGACCACATACTTCTCAATGCCTGCTGCCCTGGGTGGGTGAGAACAGACATGGCAGGTCCTAAAGCCACTAAATCACCAGATGAAGGGGCTGAGACACCAGTTTATTTGGCTCTTTTGCCTTCTGATGCTGATGGTCCTCACGGACAGTTTGTTAGCAACAAAACTGTTCGAACCTGGTGATTTTGTGAATCCTTGCCAGGCAGTAATGTGACTGTGGATTAACCTTTACTCTGATAGTGTGTAGCCAGCAGCAGTCCTCTATCATTACAGTGAGGACCACAGTTGTGGTGGTACTCTGGGATTAAGTCTACATTACAGTGCACTTCCTAACAATCTCCATTAGCCTGCTCAAAGCATTGACCTGTGTACCCCTAAGTCTGATCTGTGTGTGTTCAAGTTAGCCTGCATCAACTGGGCTGGGTGTTGCCCTAATACAGAAGTGCCTGACCTTATTTACATGAATTTAGTTTTAGTTAAATTGTTAGCAGCCCGTTTCCCAAGACAAATCTCTGCTAGCAAATCTCTGACATGGAGTGGGAATAAGGAAGCAGATGCCTTATTCTTTGTCAGATCTTTCTAGGGACCACAGTTGCTTCTGGAGGTTTTGTAGTTTCTTCCGGGGAGAGAGGGTTGTGAGATCTACAGTGTGAACGATTTGGGGAGGGCTAATAAGGCTGTAGTGACTCATTATCAGTACGAAATGGAACTCTTGTCACTACTGTTCTTGTGTGCCACCAGTTGGCTTTGTTAATCGCTGATATTATGTACTGATTTGTATTCATCCAGCTGGCTTATTCTGATACTAAAAAATTGTAATGTTTGTAATTACACTTCCATTTTCTGCAGCTAAGTTTGTAGCTGTAATAAGATGTTTAGACTACATATAAAGAGCAATTAAACTACAGAACTGATACAGCAGACTACTCCTCAGGACTTCCAGTTTGTTTATTGCACAGCTACAAGGTACCATTATTAAAAACCTGGATTGAATACTGTCTATGTAATAAGGGAAATGAACAGTAAATGTTAAAACAGTATTAAGATCACAGCTGGAGTACTGTGTCCAGTTCTGGGCCCCTCACTTCAAGAAAGACACAGAGCTGCTGGAGGGTGTCCAGCATAGCGCCACAAAGATGATGAAGGAAGTAGAACACCGCTCTTGTGAGGAAAGGCTGAGGGAGCGAGCTGGGTCTCTTGAGCTTGGAGAAGAGGAGGCTGAGGGGTGTCCACATTAACGTCTGCAAATATGTGAGGGGTGGGTGTTTGGAAGATTGAGCCAGGCTCTTCTCAAGGTCATTTGGTGATAGGACAAGGGGCAATGGGTACAAGCTGGAACATTGGAGGTTCCACCAAAATATCAGAGGGAACTTCTTCATAGTGAGGGTAATGGAGCATTGGAACAGGCTGCCCAGGGGGTTCTGGAGATGTTCCTGTGTGACTTGATCTAGGTGATTCTGCTGTGGCAGGGAGATTGGACTAGATGATTTTTCAAGGTCCCTTCTAGTCCCTAATGCTTCTATGATTGCAAGGTAGGACTGAGATAGGTAATTATGGTAACCAAAACGAGTTATGATCATGCAAAATCACAAGTAGAGGAAGCAGTGACGTGAACACCAAACTTACTCTTTCAAATGTGGGTTATTGAATTTCAAATGCTTCACCTTCAAAGAGTCCAATGGTGTTTCAAGCTGTGGAGGTGTAGCTGTGTGGCAGCAGAGACATGTGGTGGTAGGGCTGGGCACGTGGGATCACCCCAGGCTATGGGGCAGCCTGCTAATGGGGACTGGAATGAAGGGTTTGGTCACCTTCAAGGTTATAACAATGCAGCTCTTTCTCCATCATGTCCTGCCAACCAGGACAAAAGCTCTAGCATGGGTTCCAGCCCCACTTTATCTACAAAGTATTGCCTATAAACCTGTCATTAGTGATGACAAATCAGCAATGGATATGTTAGTTCCTCATCAGGAACTGGCAAGACAATGCCAGAGTGCATTAGCTGACTGGGTTTTACACTGACTTTCCTAGTTACAGTTTGTATTCAGGGAAGCTCTGCATCAAAAGGTAATGTAATGGTTTAGGGAAAGCGTCTAAATCGGTTTGGGTTGGTGTCTTCTTCCNGTTGGTGTCTAATTCCAGCACAATGACCAGCTCTCACCAAGAGGTAACAGGCTACAAAGCAACTTTGCTAGAAAGACAACAGTTTATTGAACCCATCGCCAATAAGAAAAGGAAAAAAATCCCCATATAAGTAAAAGAATGAGAAAGGGTAAAACAGAAACTGTATCACAATGTCTATACACACACCGAGAGAAATGGGAGACAGCCAACACATCAGGTTTTGGCCTTCGATGAGAGTTCTGGGACCCAGCTTAATGGCAATTGTTGCTGAAATGATCCAAAAAGTTCTTAAGAGTTGGGTCACCATCTCTGGAGGTGTTCAAGGCTAGGCCAGATGAAATGCTGAGTGCCATAATCTAGATCCCAGGTGGTTAGGGTTACTTGGTTGGTTTCAGGTTGGGCTGGATGGTCTTTAAGGTCTTTTCCAGCCTCATCATTACTGTGAGACTGTGATTTAGAATAACTTAACAGGTGGATTTTCCTTGATTTTTTTTTTCAGCTAATTTGAAATACCAGGATTATGTTCTGTCTTCAGGTTAGGTAAGGAAAAAGACAGGTAAATAAAATGCTTCCACAGTATATAAATTGTTGTGTCATTACCATGGTATTTGACTGTCCATGGAGATTTCACAGGTCTCTTTGTTTGCTGTGTGAGCACTAAAACCCCATCACGTTAACTTTCTTCCAAGCCTTTCGTAAAGAGCAGAAGGCTTCTCATATTGAACTTGAGCCTCCCACAGATTCGACAGCCGAATCCCAGTGAAAACCCGTGCCCACAAAACGTGTCAGCAGCGCTTCACGCCTGGAACCAGCTGACGCAGACGCTTGCAGCCGCCTTTGCGGGCGGCAACACTCGGATCTGCGGCCGCTTGTGCGACCGACATGGGGACGGGACAGGCGAGGTTGCGGTACCACGCAGCCTCTGCTTTGTTCCCAGACCAGCCGAGGCCGATGCACCGATCGAAGAGAGAAGCCCCAGAGCCACGCCGACGCTTCCCCCGCATCCAGGCTGCCGGTGGGGGCCACAGCTCCACTGCGGCGGGGAAGAGCCCCGCGGAGCTGCACGTGTTACGCACCCACCGCCAGGGGGCGCTGAGAGCACCCCGGCCCGGCCGTCGGCCTGTACCATTTCCCTCGGGAGGGGAGGGAGGGCAGATGCCCCGCCCCGGGCCGCAGCGCTCAGGGGCTCGGGCAGACCCCCCAGCCTGGGGCTTGACAGCTGGTAAAAGCGAGAGCGGCCGCCGCTGGGCGGGGATGCTCAGAGTCCTCCTTCATCTTCGCACGGTGGCTACCCTTCCCCGCGCTGCGGCCAGTGGCAGCGCCCAGCTTGCGGCACGGCCCTGGCGAAGCGGGAGGGGGATTTTTTCTTTTGCCCCCCCTCACTGCCGTAGCGATCGCGGGGAGCCGCCCCCGGCACCCCCGTCCGGGCGGGGCCACGTCTTCGCCGCCGCTGCCGAGCGTAGCAGCTCCGCGGGACTCCGCGCAGGTACGACCTGTGGGGCGGAGGAGGGGCGGGGGGTGCTCGGGGAAGGGCTGATGGGGTTGCCCCACGGGGGCCTGTGGGTGGCCCAGCTGAGGGGCGGGGAGTCCGCGAGGGAGGGTGACCTGGGGGACCCCCCGGCCCGTCCGCACGCACAGCGGGACCCCAGAGGGGTCTTGGTACCGCCGCAGGGTTGCGGAACATTCCCCCTCCCCCTTACCCCCGCTGCCCGAGTCCCTGCGGAGCCGCATCCAGGCTCCGGAGCCACCAACAGCGACACCGAGTGCCCACAGCGGCCCCGCAGCCCGGGCTGGTAGAGGCCCCGTCCGTCCCCTGGGATCGGCAGCAAAGCCCAGAGCCCATCTTGCCGAGAGTCGATGTATAACTATCCACGTCTCCGTTTACTAAGAAAGTTCGTGACCCGGGATTTGGAGGACGAGTCTCTGGCCAGCGGCTTTTGTTTGGTTGTGCTGGGTTTCGTGTTTGTGTTTTTTTAACCTTCCTGCCTTTGTGTTTATCAACAGAACCACGATCTGTTTGCCATATTCAGTCTGGTCTAGGGAGAGGTGTTTCTGCCCGTGGCGGGAGGGTTGGAACTAGATGATCTTTAAGGTGTCTTCCAGCCTAACCCGTTCCGTGATTCTATGATTATTGGATTTTTCAAACCTTGCTGACATCCAGCCACGCAGTACATGAACTAAATCATTACGCCCATCACTGCCCATGTGCCTGTTCACAGCTGAGCCCGGAGGAAGTGTCTTAAGAATGGAATATATTCATTTTTCCCTTAGTTGAGCTTTTTTTACTTTTTCTGGAGTACTAGTTCTGTTTTACTCTCAGCACCTAATTAGATTTTACTTAAATAGACCAGGTTGTACTGCTGTGTGAATGCTCAAAGATAGGATTTTCATAGAATAATTAAAACATCTTTTAATTGCAGCTGGTAATTTGATTGATCCCTGTTCTCTAAGCTGCTGCATTTACAAGTGGAGAAAGGCAATGTGCTCTGTGAGCACAACAGAGGCTGAAGTCTAAATGATCTGGGCAAATCTCTTATTTATGAAAGTGGCAGAACTCTTGGCTTCACTTGGCAGAGAGGTACTAGGACACTTCCTACCTCATGCATTGTTCTAGGGACTATCAACAAAACCCAGTCGTCCAACAATTAAGATGTCTACATGAGATGAAGGAAATTCTCTTGACTGGCTTGTTTTGGGGCTGTGCCTATATCAGATTACTTGTAATTCTTGCTGATAATAGATTGACAGTTTGACATTCATTAGGGTTCATGGGAGGATTGGCTTTTTGTTTTAAATCCTTATAGGGTCAGGTATAGCTCTATACCAATTCAATGTCCTATGTTGCAAGGCAGTGGGGGTTTTATTCTTTCTCTTCTGTGAGAAGTACTGGTGAAAACAGAAAATTAAATGTTTACTGTAGCAAACCAGAGAATACTTTTTTCATAAAGGACAATCTAGGTTGGGTGACAGAGTGGCTGAATCATTCTATCAGGGAAGAGCAAAGGTGCCTTAAATCTGCTTTTAAAGTCCTTTCTCTTCTTTTTCTATTTTGGATGGTTTGCTACCAAAAATATATTGGTCTATTATTGTTTATTAAAGTTAGCACATGATGTACAATTGTTCTTTTTTTAATACTGTGAGAGATCACAGAATTATTGAGGCTTGAAAAGACCTCTGAGATTATCCAGCCCAGCCTATGACCTGGCATCACCACATCAGCTAGACCATGGCACCAAGTGCCACATCCAGTCTGTCCTCAAACACCTCCAGGGATGGGGACTTCACCACATCTCTGAGCAGTCCATTCCAGTGCCTGATCACCCTTTCCCTGAGGAAGGGCTTCCTAACATTCAACCTAACTCTGAGCTGGCACAGCTTCAGGCCATGTCCTTTTCTCCCATCACTAGTTGCCTGAGAGTAGGGCCAGACCCCCACCTGTCTACAACTTCCCCTCAGGTAGTTATAGAGAATAATGAGGTCCCCCCTGAGTCTCCTCCAGGCTAAACAGCCCCAGCTCCCNGTATTGCCAGACCCCACTCTACCATGAGATGACCTGCTTTAGAAGAACAGAGGATGTTTCAGTTTATTTTTGTGCCCTAACAGTTGGAAACTGAATGCAGATGCCTTTCAGAAACATTCTGAAATGTTTTCTTGTAGGACTGTGCTTTGTTTTCTGTATCAGTGATTTAACATGGACTGACCTAAACTTGGTGTTCCTAAACCAGAGCATCTCTCTAAAACATTTTTATACTAGCCAGAAGGAGAACTGGTGTCATAGCTAGCATAGGAGTGAGGGTGTTTTCTCAGTACATTAAATCCAACCATGTTCTTCGCCCTTTTTCTAAAACACATGTGTCTTTGTTTTTTAATCTAAATGTGTTCCAGAACATGAAAAAAGTTTGGGTCAGGATTTGCACAAAAATACGCAAATTAGGTTTTTTTATTAAAATTAAGGAATATTAGAAATCATGCCTGGATGGTTTGGCACACCATCCTAGTCTTGTAATCCAGCATCTGCTGCTGACAAGTTGAGATGCAGAATTCTGAGAACTACTTCTGCTGTGGGCTGAGAGGCCCTGTAACTGAGATTCCTCTGACCAGCTGTATTTGGAGATGAAATGTTTCACATTCCGCTGATACAGGTAGCATTTCAAAATGTTGCACAGAAGATAAGAAAACTATTTACTTCTCCCCAACTCCTTGACAGCATTTTGACTGTATATAGTGAAACTTTACATATCCTTTGTTATTGTGTGAGGGAATCTCAATGCATGGAAGGATAAATTATTTGTCAAGCAGACAGTGAGGTGTAAGAGTCGTGTCTGTGAATTTGTTTTCACCTTTGTGTTGAAGGTTTCTCAGAAGACCTGCTTATTGCCACCTCTCAGTGCTTTTATTGTCATTTGCTTTTACTTATGGCACTTTACATTTGCCAGAATTTAAACACATCTTATCATGTTGTAACTCTGTATGTTTTAGTTTACCAAGAAATTTCACCTTGCTATGAGACCTGAAGATGGATCCAGAAGAGCAGGAGTTACTTGGTGATTACAGATACAGAAATTATTCTTCAGCGATTGAGAAAGCTTTGAGAAACTTTGAATCATCAAGTGAATGGGCAGATCTGATCTCTTCCCTTGGCAAACTCAATAAGGTACAGTATCAGAGGAATATTTTTTTCCATTTCTTTATTATCCTTGTCTTATTATTAACTTTCCTGTACTTGGCAAAGTTGAAAATTCAAGCAAGAAAAATGTTAGCATAAAGGAAGGGTAATGGGAGCAGCTAAGTCACTATCTTTGTATAAGTTTGAGAAATGCTGGCAAAACCAGCAGAGGTTTCCTTCAAATGGTATTTGTTTCCTTTAGGAAACAAAGTTAATTTAGTTTTTGTATGTAAGAAGCCCTCACAGAATGACAGACTGTTAGAAATTGGAGGGGACCTCAAAAGATCATCCAGTCCAATCCCTCTACTAGAGCAGGATCACCTGGATCAAGTCACATAGGAACATGTCCAGGTGGGTTTTAAATGTTTCCAGAGAAGGAGACTCCACAACTCCCCTGGGCAGCCTGTTCCAGTGCTTTGCCACCCTCACCATGAGTTCCATTTTTATGTGGAACTTCCTGTGTTCCAGCTGACACCAGTTGCCCCTTGTATTATGATTGGATCACACTGAGCAGAGCCTGGCTTCTTCGTTCTGACACCTGCCTTTTCCATATTTATAAGTGATAACAGGATCGCCCTTTAGCCTCCTTTTTTCCAAGCTAAAGAGACCCAGCTCCCTCACCCTTTCCTCAGCAGGGAGATGCTCCACTCCCTTCATTATCCTTATGGCTCTGCGCTGGACTCTCTCAAGCAGATCTGTGTCCTTCTGGATCTGTGGGGCCCAGAACTGGACACAATATTCCAGATGTGGTCTTACCATGGCAGAGTAGAGGGGGAGGAGAACCTCTCAGGATGCTGGTTACTCACTGTAGAGCAGATAAAAAAGTCATTGCATTGAACAGGAGGTCCCAAGGTTTACTATTTATTCAGAGTCAAGTTTTATGTTTAAAGATCACATTTCCTTGACCATGCCCTTCCCTTGTATTTGGGGAAGCAATTGATTTGCTGCTGGTGGTGTCTTTTGTCTGACCGCAGAAAACATGTTGGAATATAGAAAGAACAATGCTTGTTTACAGGAAAGCACCTAGGAAGAGTCTGCTCCTCTCCTGCCCAGTAAACAAATTGTATGTTTATTGTGTCCCATTTGCTCTCATCTAACATAATGCTTTCTCTGAGTGTACATGAGGTGAAAGTAGTTTCATTGGTAGTCAATAATGGAATAGGGATGGGAGGTGGCCACTCCTGCAGCAAACAGCTGTTTTTCCCTGATGGTTGCCTCACATGCTTTTGCTGTCATTGCTATACCTTGATTCTACAGAGTTTGCAAAGGGGAGGAGAATCCACAGAGTTTTAAATCATAAACTGTCTGAAGTTGGTAGGGACCCATAAGAAACATCAAGTCCAACTCCCTGCTCCTTGCAGGACTTCCTAAAAAACTTGTGACTGAAACCATCATCTAGATGCTCCTTGAACACTGACAGGGTCAGTGCTGTGAACACTTCTCTGAGGAGCCTGCAATGACACACCATGATTTCAGTGAAGGATGGTTCTCTAATGTTTGAACTTCCTGTGATGCAGCTTAATTCAGTTTCCTCATGTCTTATCACTGGTCGCCAGAGACATCAGCACTTAAGCACTTCCCCCTCCACTGCCCTCCTTGAGGAAGTTGTAGACTGCATTGAAGGCACCCTTCAGCCTTCTCTTTTCTGTTGTGAAGAAACTAAAGTGACTTCAGCTGCTCCTTGTAAGACTTGCCCTTGAGGTCTTTCAGCATCTTCATCATCCTCCTCGAATACACTAATAGTATGATGGAACCCCAGCCCGATGGAACCTCATTTACTGTAATCCTTTGAGCCCTGCACATCAGCCAATTTTTCACTCAGTGTATTTTGGACTTCTTAGCTGTATGTCGGGCAGTGTATCTAGAAGGGTAGATACAATGAGAGAGTTTCAAAAGTGTTGCTAAAATCCCCCCGTACAACATCTGTTGGCTTTCCTTTGGCAGTTAGAAGGGTAGCCTTCTCATAAAAGGGTATTAAGTTGGTTAAGCAAGACTTGCCTCTCATGAACCCATGCTGACTATGACTGATGACTCTGTTGTCTCTCAAGTGTATTTCAGTAACTCCCAGAATAACATTCTCCATAAATTTACCAGAGACTGTCTGGCCTGTAATTACCAGGATCTTCCTTCTTACCTTTCTTGAAAACTGGGACAACATTTGCAAAACTGGTGTTTTTAAGGGCAGTCATGTTCTGTCCTGCTCAGAGGAGAGTGTATACTACTCTGGCAATAGCAGTTACATATTTCTGCCTTCACTGCTTCATCCTGATACTGTTGAGTCAATAAGGAGAGCTAGAGGCCTTTCAGAATGCTGATTTCAAAAGGGAAAAGAAGAAATAATTAGAGTGAGATATTTCTTACCACTGGCAGGAGGTAGGGTTTGATGTTTTATCTTGACCTAGATGAATGCACTGAACTGATTTAACTCCTATATTAAACTCTTACTCAAGTACAGAATTACCAAAGTAAGTGTCAGCATAGTAGAAACGAAGAAAAAAGGTTTTAGTGGTTACATCAGTCCATCTGTTGTGATGTTTTATGGATGTAATCATGTTAGGAGCTCAAGAATTGGTAGGACAAATAATCCCCAGTGTTCACAGGGGAATGTGCTGCCAAAAGAGACAGAAATAAGATATCAATAAGTGTTCCCTTAACTCTTATGTGATTACTCAGTCTCTTACATCCTAAAACATAAATAATGTTGTTAAGTTCTGTATTTGAAGCAAAGTGAACATTTCTAACAGAAGAGCAAAGTTTTGTCTGCAGTCCTGATGCTGAATGAATGAGCAGGCAGAGAATGGGTAGGAGGGATAAGATCAACAGTATCTCAATAACAGAAGTGTTTTTAAATACTGTGCATGGTTATATTCAGGAACCTGTGTGTCAGTGACTGGTGTGCAGTGATGCCCACTATTAAGCAAATATGAAAATGCTGAGAAGAGATGAAAGAGAATGAGTAAGTCAAGCAGTTTCAGGAGTGTTTTTCATGCTTCTGCAGTATCAAGAGAAATCTCGCTTAAATATGTATTTCTTAGGAATCTTTGTGTTGGTGACTCTGTGTGTCTTGATTATATAGATAATTAATATTATCTGATTATAATATTTTCTAAGGTGTTTTTTCCTGTACGTATGTTTCAACCATACTGTGCACTAGTAAGTCTCACAAGCCAAAACACACACACACATTTGCTTCTATAGAAGCTCAGTGGCATTTCCCTTTTATTGAAAGGTCTAGAGGAAGTTGTGTAAGCTATGTAAAGATGATGGAAAAAGAGTGGAGAGAGTGGATCCAGATCTCTCTGTCAAAACAAATGATCTTGGAGCTCTTTCTGCAGTTACTCCTGGGGAAGAGACAGCTCTGCATCTCCTCTTTGCTACAAGGTTAAACTGAAGGTTGTTTTTCACTGTTACTCTGTTGCTTCTGAGTGATGTTTCAGTTAGAAATACATAACTGCTGTTTCACAGAGGTGTAGAAACAGGGAAGCAACAGAGAAACAGGTTGGTTTCAATCGTAATGCTCAATCAGATGGGTCACTAGAAAGATGTTTTTGTTTTGTCACTTAAGGGAGGTGAGCCTTATCTAATTTCAGATGACTATAGTGCGTACAGCTTTACCTTGAATCACTTTTAGGCAGGGAGAGGAATAAGGTTTCTTTTCCTTTATTGCTGTTGTGATTAATCTCCTGCTGTTTAAAGTGGGTCAGATTAATGTTTTCCTAAAATTGCTTATGTTTCTCACTGGGTTTATAGGCAGCTGAGGTGAGTTACTAGAGTTTTGTCCATGCTTTTTAGCTGACCTGGGCTTCTAAACTTTGGGAAGATGAATCTCCCTTGCAGATTTCAGTATACAACTGCAGGTACCAAGTGTTTTGGAGAAAAACTCAATTTTCTAGCAAAAGCCAGAGTTGGCAGGATTTGCTAACTGCAGCCTGAGTTTGGAAGGGAAAAAAATTGGATTTATTTTGTTTAGTGTGGGTATTACAGAATCATAGAATGGTAGGGATTGGAAGGGACCTCTGGAGATCGTCTAGTCAAAACCTCCTGCTGCAGCCGGTTCTTCTGGAGCAGATCACACAGGAACATGTCCAAGGCAGGTTTTGAATGTCTTCAGAGTTGGAGACTCTACAGCCTCTCTGAGCAGCCTGTTTCAGCGCTCTGTTACTCTCCTCAATGTGAAGGAGAAACTGTAGAAAGTAGTATTTGTAAATAATTAGAGAAGATTATTTGTAAATAATTAATTATTGTAAATAAATAGAGTATTAGAATAATNCAGCCTGTTTCAGCGCTCTGTTACTCTCCTCAATGTGAAGGAGAAACTGTAGAAAGTAGTATTTGTAAATAATTAGAGAAGAAGATAAATGTACAGATACAAACAGGTGGATTAAACAGACAGTAATTACAGATGTGAAAGTTTTAAAGGGGGGCTTACAATATTCCTTTAAGCTTGTTCATATTCCACTTGTAAATCTCTGCTTTGCTTATTTTCAAGCTCTAGTTACTATAAACCAGTTGTTCAGTAGTTGCACCTTAGGCTAGTCCATACTTCAAGAAACTGGATTATTCTCTTGTCGATACTGTTCATGGATACAGCTTTGCACCATATCTTAATTTGTTTTGAAAATCTGCCTGTGTTTGCTGTTTGGAAAGCACTCCTTGGGACTAAGATTTTGCAATATTCATGCAATCCTTTTCAATTGTCTTAGCACTAAAATTGATGCAGACCTTACTAGCTTGATCCAGTATTATAAAAGAATACAACTCTGTGAAATCACTTCGGTGCTTTCATAGGAAAAAAAAAGCTGGAATTGAGGGGTATTGTCTGTTAAAGCCTAGAAATAGGTGGCAGTTCAGCATGTGTGGGCTTGTCAGTTAAATAGGTGGTTTTAACATCATTTTCATATCCCGCATTCTTGTCACCCTCTATTCAGAGTGCAAACAAATAGGCATATTAATTTAAATACATATAGAAGTATAAATGTAGGAGGACTTTCAGGCAATGAGGAGGCTAAAAATGTTATGGCATTAGGAAAATCCAATTGCATAGCTTGCACGAAGGTTCTTAATGCACATTATAGGCATAGATTATCTAGAAATTTTAACTCTGGCTCCAGGCGAACAATAGATGAGTGACATAGTTTGCAAAATGAAGAACTGAGCATTGCTGAATATATTGGATTATGCAGCCTGCTTTTGTAAGGTGAGATGTTCATTTATAGTTACTGTTCACCATGTAACCAAAATATTATAACTAGTTCTACAAGAATTTATTTGATGCTTACAGCGCAGTTTACTTGCTCAGCAATTACAGCAATGTTTGCTCTAAAGGAGCGCTTCCAAGCTGCTCTTTGTGTTTGGACATAGCACAAGTATGTAAAGGCAGAGGTTTTAAGTTCTTACAATAGCAATTTTTAGTCTTTAATGTGCAATTTCAAAGTGAAAATAAGTACATTAATTTTGTTTCTGTAGGCTTTTATTGTTTCAAAAACTTGAAGGTGAATATGATCTCAGCCAAACACTGGTTCTGTTTGGAGAGCAAGAGAGAGCACAAAAATGGTTGCAGCTGCACAGCTGCTGTTTGTTTCAGCAGTAACACTTAACAATATGGCTGTTCTTGAGCAGAGTGAAGATTTCTTCTGAAATAGAGATTTCATGAACAGAGCCATTAATTACACCAGTTGCTTCATATGAGCACACTGACTGCCACAGTGTTGTAAGAACTGCTGGCTGAATTACAAATACAAGCACCAGTTGCCTTCTGTTCAAGGCAAACCTTGTATCTTCGCAAATGAGGGAAGCACTGACTCCTAATTGCTTTGTGGAACTTTACCACACCCAATGCACAAATGCAGTATGCAGGACAGGGATAATTTAAACACCTTTTTCAGCCCCCATTTTTAATATAAAACTAGCTCCTACTTTACAGTTCCCTCAAAACCCTCTTCTGCAACTTCTTGCTGCTGTTTTTATAGAAGCCAAAGCTTTGTTTCGAATTTTTTTTACATACTTGGAAAATTAATCAGTGGAAAATGGAATTGTAGGTTCTGTTCCCTCTCTCCTCACAACACCTGTGGTCTAAAACAAGACTTATAGCATCTCCTAGCTTAAGAGAACCTTACAAATTTATATGTATGCTGTTTTCTCTATGTAAGTAAACACATGTACTTGATTTACTCAGGTTTTTTACGTCTAGGCACATTGGTCTGACTGATCTATAGTGGTGCTATAAAGCAGTGAAGAATTGATTTTAACCAATAACCGACTGCAAATGGTATACTCAACTGCAAATTATCCTCTGTGTGTGTGTCTGTTTTGTTTTAACACACATGTACACACCGCTGCCAAGGGTAGTTTTCACTTTCTACTCTGTAGGCCATGTTCAAAGAAACCCTGAGCACGCTTATGCATTAGTTGATGTATAATGTGGTCTCTAGCCACTCATAAAGAGAAAGAACCTGTAAAAAGTGGAAAACTGGACATACATGTGGACACAAATAATTACTTTGCATGGACTTTTTTTCCTGACTTAGTGGTTGTGAATGGTGCCTTAGCCAGCTGGTGTCTACCACGGATCAGTGCAGGGCCCAGTTCTAGTCAACATCTGTATTGAGACCTGGATGAGGGGATTGAATCTCCCCTTAGTAAATTTGTGGATGACACCAAGTTGGGGGGCTTTGCGGATTTGCTGGAAGGGAGGAGGATACTGCAGAGAGATCTGGACAGGATGGGTCCATAGGCAGAAGCCAGTTGAATGAGGTTTAACAGGGCCAAGTGCAGGTTCCTACCTTTTGGCTACAATAACCCCCAGCAGAGCTACAGACTGGGCAATGAGTGGCTGGAGAGCAGCCTGGCAGAGAGAGAACTGAGAGTACTGGTTGACAACCATCTGAACAGGAGCCAGCAGTGTGCCCAGGTGGCACGAAAGACCAATGGCATCCTGTCTTGTATCAGCAACAAGTGTGGCCAGCAGGAATAAGGACATCGTTCTTCACCTGTATTGGGCACTGGTGACACCTCGAGTACTGGGGACAGTTCTAGACCCTCACTTCAAGAAAGAGATTGAGGGGCTGAAGCAGGTCCAGAGGAGAGCCATGAGGTTGAGGAGGGGAGTGGAGGGAAAGTGTGATGAGAAGAGGCTGAGGGAGTTGGAGTTGTTCAGCCTGGAGAAGAGGAGACTCAGAGGGGACTTTATCACTCCTTACAACTAACTGACAGGAAGCTGTAGACAGGTGGCGGGCAGGCTGTGTCAGTGGAGGTTTAGGTTGGTTGTTAGGAAGCCCTTCCTCATGGAAATGGTGGTCAGACACTGGAATGGACTGCCCAGAGAAGTGGTGGAGTCCCCATCCCTGGTGGTGTTTAAGGACAGACTGGATGTAGCACTTAGTGCCCTGGTCTAGCATGTGGTGATGTCAGGTCATTGGCTCTGCTGGATGATCTCGGAGGACTTTTCCAGTCTCAAAAATTCTGCGATTAAAGACTTTGTTTTAAAAGCTAGTGGTAGGTCGAATACTTACTGGTTTTCTAGGGTTGTTGATTTCTCACCAATTTGTAAAAAGCAAACCCTGGGAAGATGTATTAAGTGTGGAGTGCTTGCTGGCAGTTCAGACTTCTTAAGCCAAACCTTACTCTGAGTTCAAAGAAGATATAACACTTCTACCACCCTAACTGCTCATATGGAAAACAGTGGGATGTAAGTAGGGAACATAGCTCATGTGTTGGCTTTAGCTCATGTGTCGCTGAAGATGGTCAAATTATGCTCTCAAGAATCAAAATAATGTTTGAGTAATAGATGTCAAAACCTGTGAGCAGAGTTGTCCACCTACAGTTGTTAGTGTTGGATTCTGAATGTGGAAGCAATGGCTTGGAATGGGATCTTTCTCTGAATGCAGTGACAAGATTGCTACCACATTTAAGCACCTGTAACAGCTGAAATTATGGTGGCATTTCAGCAGATCTGGCACACTGATTATTTTTCTTTTCAGTTATGAGAGCTCAGGATATTTAAAAATCAAGCTTCTTCACTTTGCCTGTCAGATTACAGAAACTAATGAGCCATTGGAAACGTGTGTATCTTCACATCACCCTTATGTCAGTGAACATTTTTAGATCCTTCTACTAATTAATGTCTTTCAATCCTTTTGAAATTGTTTGAGCCTGGCAATTCTGGGGAACCGATTAAGAACATGAACCTTTCAGCAAAGTAGCAGTAAGCCCACCTCTTTGCTGCAAGGATTCTTCCAATACGTTGCAGTGTGGTTAAAAATCCCTTGCACCTACTGAAAGATCAGAGACAACTGCTAACCAGGAACATCAATTCCTGAGAATAATTGTACCCTGTGTCCAACTGTTTACTTCTTCAATCCAAGTCACAAAGAAAGACTACCTGCGTTTGAGAAGTTAGTTTCATCTCTGAATGGTTCTTCTGTTCTGATGAGCAGAAACTGTCCTCAGTTTATGTGTGAGGATATAATACTAAATATCTTCAAGCCTTGCTTCCTCTACAGAGATGTCTTCTGATTCTTTAGGTGGAGCTATGTAGCTGGCACATACACTCGAGTGTAGTCTTGTTCTAAGTAAGTTTTACCTGCTGGAATTTCATAAGAAATTTTCAGGATTACCCAAAAGAAATACTTGGCGCCAAGTTATTTCTGAATATCCACTATTCAACTGCTAAAACACCTGGAGTGTTTTTTCCTCTTCTAACTAAACATTTTGCTCATCTATCACTGATGATTGGGGATGTAGTTCTGATCTGCTAGTGAAGATACATTTTACATCCTTCGGAAATTAAATATGCCAAACAAGACTTTCTTCAACAAGATTTCATCATTCCGTAATGGATCAGATTCTCTGTCTAATAAACAGTGAATGTATTCATTTCCTTCCTAGCTCATTACATAAATTTTAACTGATAGACTATTAAGATGGCAGTTGTTCTATCTTAAGATTGAGGGGAAAATATTTACCACTGGCATATATTTTTTTGAGTTACCTTCTTTTATGTGTGCAGAGGGTGTGGGCAAATACATACCAGCCAATATAAATAGGATGTTCCAAAGTCCACTTTTCGCTCTGTCTTCAAAGCTGTTACCTGTATTAACGATTTCCATCTTTTCCACTGAAGTAATATTACTTATGTAGTGTATGAGTAAATGTCTCAAATTTAAAAGATATAAGAAGATACTAAAAATTGCAGATATGACCGAGTTTATTTTTATATGAGAAATATTCCTGCATATTTGAATTTTAGTTTCTATTTTCCTATTAAAGTGCAGATCTCATGCTTATAGAGGGGGAGGTGAGGACAGAAATTAATTGGCTCTAGACAGTATCAGTCCTGTGTGTATTTAAGAACAGTGGGACCTTACTATTTACCACTGTTACAATCTCTTAGCCTTGTTCTTTGTGGGTAATTCTTATTTACTGGAAGATTTTACTTAGTAAATTCAGACCAGCAAATGGGAAAAATAATGCAACACAAAGCTCGCAGGTTCTAGCTTCTCATGCCCACCAATTGCAGTCTTAAACAAAAAGTAGCACACACTTTAGTTTGGTAATGGGATTTATTTATTCCTCTTGCCTGATGAGAATATTCAGTGTTTGAGTGAATGCTGTGATCATTGCTGAACCATTTGGAGTTTTTTTGTCAGGAACATGCAAGGACAGGTTAGTTCACTTGCCTGATGCTTTTTCAAATCTGTTTTTCAGGCAGGATTGAAGAACTCCCAAGTTTAAAACAAGTAGGGTAAGATGGTGACTTAACCTTCAGTAGAGTCAAGAATTTGCCTAATCCTGAAAACATCCCAAAAGTCAATCTTCAGTAAAACATCTGTTTCCCATAGCAGAGAGTCATGAAAGGCTGAAGTGTCATTTACTTGCAGCTGCTTTTTCTAATGGTCCATGAGTTGAAGAGACTTAAGCACCCTGATGAAATGCATGCATGGTTCAAGGAAAACAGTAATCTTTCCAAAGAAAGGTGATACAGTTTGCTTTTTCCAGAAACCTGGCCTGTCTGCCAGACTGTTAACTATTTTACATCCCCAATATCTTTTAATTATGTCAGTTCAGTGGATAAAGGCAGTAAAGCATACTGAATTTGGCCACATGGAATTACAAAGAACTTCTAAGCTGTTGTCACAGAGTCACAGAATTACTGAGTCTGGAAAAGACCTCTCAGGTCATCAAGTACAGCCTATGGACTTATTGTTGCATTTAGTCCTCCCTGCTTCATCTGGAGAGTTTCTTGGATGTATTTTAGCTGTACTTGAAATTAAAATTTATGAGAAAAAAGTATCTTACTTTATTCTCTCTCCTTAAAAGCTGAGATATTGCTTTTGTCACTTCCCTGTTTCCCCTGGAGATAGAATTGGGGTATGCTGTCCCTGTAATGTCCTTTTGATTTCTGTTTCTAGCCTCCAATTAAACTATGACTAGACTTTTATAGGTTGTTCGTGACTGATTCTGTGTGAAAAACTGCAGAATTCTGCTGTTTCAGTGGAATAAATGCATTTGTGGGGGAAAAGAAGGCATTGTGTGTCAGCAGGAAACCTTGGACATGCAGTCATCACATATATCATCCTTTTAGCTTGTAGGTATTTATTCTCATCTCCATTCTTCCACAGGCTCTTCAGAGTAACCTGAAGTACTCTCTATTACCAAGACGTCTGATCATCAGTAAAAGATTATCTCAGTGTCTGCATCCAGCACTACCCAGCGGAGTGCATTTAAAGGCACTAGAAACCTATGAAATAATCTTTAAAATTATTGGCACAAAATGGCTTGCCAAGGATTTATTCCTATACAGGTAAACTTTTCTTTGAAGCCATGTGTATTTCACAATCTATTTTCGTTAACTACTTGCTTTTTCTTACAGTTTTTTCTTTTTCTTTCTTTATATACTTTTTTTAAAAGCTCTGGTTTGTTTCCTCTGCTGGCGAATGCAGCAATGTCAGTGAGGCCTGTTCTCCTTGGTTTGTATGAGAAATACTTTCTTCCTCTCCAAAAGTCCCTCCTGCCAGGTCTTCAGGCCTTCGTAATTGGACTGCTGCCTGGATTGGAAGAAGGATCAGAAATTTATGACAGGTGAGAACTAATATTTGTTTTAAAGCAGTGTACAGTATTTTGCTTTCCTAGTGAATTCTAAAGAAATGCGTGTCAGCTCCCTGTATAGAAGGCTTGTTAAAACAACTTCTAAAGGTACAAGAACAGTAAGTCCCTGAAAGATGCAACCACTAATGCTAAAGCAGGAAAACTCTTTCCTCTTTTGTTTTCATCTTTGGAGGAAAAGAAGAAAGAAGAGATAAATGAGAGTTAAAAGTAGATGTGCTGAGAGAAAGCAATAAAATCCATTTCTTAAAGATCCTCTGAACTCCTAAATAATTAATCTGACTCTCCAAACCACTGCCTGGTCAATACCTTCTATTTAAATATTGTAACAAGAGAGTGGCTGAATTCTTTCCAGTTTTTCAATACCAGATACTTATCCTTAGGTTCTGAAACATGAGCAAGAGGCAACTGTTATAAAAAAGTTCATCTCTCTCAGGTGCCTGGAAGGTAATGACAAGACATTCAGTCTGATGAGGTCAGGATCAGGAAATATGCTGCGAAGAGTAGGTCAGCACCCATTTGTGTAGTGGTTTTACTTCAGTTACCAGATCTGTTTTGTAAGACTTTACAAGAAAGCTCAACCACTGTAGGTTTCATACAGATAGTTCTTTGCTTAAAGAGGCACTAGGCGTTGTTTGCAATGTACTTCCTTCTGTATTACCAGTCTGGGTTTGTTGGATGTTGTTTCTGCCCTTTTTGAATTTTAAATCGCTGTGTATATGACTTTTTTTAAGAGTGAGATATGCTAGTTTGCATAGATTACAATTGATAAGAAACATACTTCATGCTTTTACCTCTTTTTAAAAACAAGAGTCTCTCCTCTGTGCTGGACTTCTTCCTCTTTTCACTTCTACATTACATCAGGTTTTAATTCCTACATTATAGTAAAATACCTTAGTACTGACAGAGTTGCCAAAGCAGAGAATGTACCTTCAATACACGACCTCAGTTGTGGCTGCCTTCAAACTCAGAGCTCAGTAATTTGGTCAGAACTTAATATTTGTGAATAAATACAGGAGAGGCTTCCAAAGGTTGCACAGAAACTCTATTTCATTTAGCATTCATGGTGGCAAAAAATCAAGTGGGTGTTGATATTTTTTATACAACCAGATGCCAGCCATCTTCACAGGTAAAGGACAATATTGATACTATGAAGATGAGGAAATGAAATGAATAGCATAAACTACAATGCTAATTCTGCAAATAATGGCCTTTTTATTGTATAAAACTTAACCAGCAATCTAGGAGGTTCCTCGAGTGTGTTGAGGATAACTTCCTCATCCAAGTGATAGAGGAACCTACAAGAAAAGGTGCTGGCCTGGACCTTTTCCTAAACAGCAAGGAGGGGCTGGTGAGTGAAG